>SJXQ01001800.1:336589-421443 GCA_006408695.1 Aepyceros melampus | reverse complement strand
GGCCTGAGGAGCCTTCTCCCCGCTCCCCCACGGCCACCGCCGCCAGAGCCTCTCACCACACGTGTGGCTGCGGCTTCCGCCATCATGCCTGCCCGGCGGGGAGAGGAAAAAGAAGATGGAGGAGAGGTCCCTTTTACTTTCCACTCCAGTTAGCAAGGCGCAGCGGATATTACTGCTACTCTGGCACAACTGGCGCCGCCCAGCTGCGGCCACACCACGAGCTCCGGGGCCTCCTTCTATACTCTTACATTTGCTGAGGTTAGTTTGTGCCCTCGTGTGTGGTCAATCCTAGAGAATGTTCCATGTGCACCTGAAAAGAATGTGTTTTCTTTTGGAGGGTTAGTTCAGTTAGTTCAGTCGCGCAGTCGTGTCCGACTCTTTGCGACCCCATGAATCGCAGCACGCCAGGCCTCCCTGTCCATCACCAACTCCCGGAGTTCACCCAGACTCACGTCCATTGAGTCCGTGATGCCATCCAGCCATCTCATCCTCGGTCGTCCCTTTCTCCTCCTGCCCCCAATCCCTCCCAGCATCAGGGTCTTTTCCAGAGTCAACTCTTCGCATGAGGTGGCCAAAGTACTGGAGCTTCCGTTTTAGCATCGTTCCTTCCAAAGAAATCCCAGGGTTGATCTCCTTCAGAATGGACTGGTTGGATCTCCTTGCAGTCCAAGGGACTCTCAAGAGTCTTCTCCAACACCACAGNTTCTCCTCCTGCCCCCAATCCCTCCCAGCATCAGGGTCTTTTCCAATGAGTCAACTCTTCGCATAAGGTGCCCAAAGTACTGGAGCTTCAGTTTTAGCATCATTCCTTCCAAAGAAATCCCAGGGTTGATCTCCTTCAGAATGGACTGGTTGGATCTCCTTGCAGTCCAAGGGACTCTCAAGAGTCTTCTCCAACACCACAGTTCAAAAGCATCAATTCTTCGGCGCTCAGCCTTCTTCACAGTCCAACTCTCACATCCATACATGACCACAGGAAAAACCATAGCCTTGACTAGACGGACCTTAGTTGGCAAAGTAATGTCTCTGCTTTTGAATATACTATCTAGGTTGGGGGGAAGGAGGCGGTTATAATGTCCTGAAAAGCGTCAATTCTTTTGTATTCTTTAGGATCTGTGTTGCCTGATTGATTTTCTGTCTAGAAGATCTGTCCATTGATGTGAGTGAGAAGTTAAGTCTCCTACTGTTGTATGCTCATCAATTTCTCCTTTTATGTCGGTGTTGTATGTATTTGAGTGCTCCTCTATTAGGTGCATATATGTGGATGAGTGTAATTATTTTTCTTTTATTGATCCTTTTATCATTATATAGTGTTCCTCTTCATCTTTGTTTACAGCCTTTGCTTTAAGGTCTGTTTTGTCTGATATGAGTATTGCAACTCCTTTCTTGTCCTTTCCATTTGTATGAAATATGTTTTTTTCCATCCCCTCACTCTATGTGTGTGTCCTTTGCCCTAAGGTGGGTCTCATACTGTAGGCAGCATATTCTAGGCTCTTGTTTTTTAATCCAGTCTGCCACTTTGTTCTTTTGATTGGAGCATTCAGTTCACTGACATTTAAGGTAATTATTGATACATGTGTATTTATTGTCATTTTAAACTTTGTTTTCCAGTTGATTCTTCTATTTCTTTTTGTGGTTTGATATATTTTATGCTTGTGTTCTCTTCTTTTTGGTTTTTGTGAATCTATGTTTTCTATTTGTGGTAGCCCACCTTTTTTGTCCCTATTGTGTTAACCTCTTCTAAAGCTTTAGATTGCTTTAGACTATAGGCTCAAACACATTTTTAAAAAAAATCTGTATTTCCTTACTGTCCTTCCCCACATTTTCTGATTTTGGTGTCTTTTTTTACATTTACATGTTTATCTTTCTTGTTTATCTTGTTCCTTGTGTTGAGCATCACTTTCACAAGTAGGTTCTTTTTTTTTTTTTTTTTAATCTGTGTACTGGCCAATTTAAATGATTTACTTTCCAATTGTGATTTCCTCCTTCCTGTATCCTCTTGCTTTTTTTTCTATTTAGAGAGGCCCTTTCAATATTTCTTTTGGGATGGTTTTTAAAGTTGCTGTATTTGTTTAGTTTTTCCTTGTCTGTGAAATTCTTTATTTCTTCTAAATGATGATCTTGCTAGGTAGAGTAATCTAAGTTCCAGATTTTTCCCTTTCAAGACTTTGAATATGTTTTGCCGTTCCCTTCTGACTTCAGTGTTTCTGTGGAGAAATCAGCTCATAGCCTTATTGGGGGTGGGGGGTTCCCTTATAATTAACTCATTTTTAAAAGTAATTTTATTTATTTATTTTTGGCTTTGCTGGGTCTTTGTTGCTGTGGGGGCTCTCTCTAGTTGCAGCGAGCAGGGGCTTCTCTCTAGCTGCGGTACACAGGCTTCTCACTGTGGTGGCTTCTCTTGTTGCAGAGTGCAGGCCCTACAGTGCAGGCTTCAGTAGCTGTGACCCTCAGGCTCTAGAGCACAGACTCAGTAGTTGTGGTACTTGGACTTAGTTGCTCCGCATCATGTGTGGGATCTTCCTGGATCAATTGTTTATCACTGAGCCACCAGGGAAGCCCTGTAGTTGACTGTTTTTCTGTCTTTAGAAACCTCTCTTTAGCTTTAGTCACTTTTTATTAAAATATGTCTTGGTATAGGTCTGTTTGGGTTTATCTTGTTTGGAACTCTCTCTGCTTCCTGTATCTGGATATCTGTTTCCTTTTTTAGGTTTGGAAAGTTTTCAGCCATAATTTCTCCAAATACATTTTCAATCCCCATTTCTCTTCTCCTTCTAGAATACCTATTCTATATAGTTTGGCATGCTCTATATTATCTCACAAGTCTTTTATATTGCTTTCATTCTTTGTTTTTTTTTTTTCCATTTGGCTTCCTGACTGCTGTTTTGATTGGGTAATTTCCATTATTCTGTCTTTCAGGTCACTTATTCTTTCTTCTGCATTATTCATTCTGCCATCCATTGCCTTTAGCTCTACTTTTGTCTTGGCAAGTGAATTTTTAAATTTTTCTTGCCTCTTTATGTTTCTAGTTCTTTTTTACAGTAATTTGCATTTCTGTCAATAGCCTTTCTTAATTTCTTCAGTATCTTCATTACCTCCTTTTTGAACTTGGTGTCTTTTAGACTGAAGAGGTCTATGTCATTGTTCCTTCAGAGGAATCTTCTTGGTCTTTTAATTGGGAGTGTTTCCTCTGCTTCTTCATTTTGCTTATATCCCTCTACTCCATGAGTTTTGAAAAAACAACTATCTACTATAGTCTTGAAGGGCTATTTATATGTGGGAACATCCCTGCATAGCTTGTGTGAGTTTAATGTTTTTTGGCATGAGGGCTGTTTTGGGTTTGGATGGTGTCTCTTTCCTCGGGACTCCTAGAGTTCAAGTAGCCTGTGCCCTACCTCCCGAGAGTGTACTCGGAGAAAGAAGCTCCTATGGTGGGCCCACCACCTCCTCACGCACCCCCCAACAATGACCTTGCTTCTCTGTGGGCCCAGGCATCTTCCCATAGTCCTTTGCCTGTGGCACACCACATCCTAGCCAGCCCCCTCAGGCTGTCTGCATGCAGCCAACCCGAGTCCTCTCCCCAGAGTCTGAGCTCTGAAACCTGAGCCTCAGTACCCAGACCCCACCCACCCCAGTAGAGGAGCATCTCAGTCTGGGGAGGGCTGGGCAGCACTGACCGTCTATGCCAGTCTTTCTCTTCTTTGCCCTGCACAGATGGGTTGCTGTGCTCTCCTCCAGGACTCCGAAGCTTCCCGTCTGTCCTAGCTGATCTCCCTACTAGAGAGGGCCTTTCCCAGGGGCAGGAGCCTTTCCTCCTTCACAGATTCCTCTCAGAGAGTCAGGTTCCCATCTCGATTCCTTTCTCTTTTCTCTTTTTGTCCCACCCAGTTACATGGAGATCTCCTTGCCCTTTTGAAAGTCTGAGGTCTTCTGCCAGTGTTCAGTAAGTGTTCCATGAGAATCGTTTCACACGTAGATGTATTTTTGATGTATTTGTGGGAGAAAGTGAGCTCTACGTCCTACTCCTCTGCCATCTTGATCCAATCCTGTTATGATGCCCTTTAAAACATCTGTGAAGAATATACTTTTAAAGGGAATTTTTTTTTTTGAAGTAGTTTCTTTTAACTTTCATACAATCCTAATATTCTAGGTCATGTTTGCTTCAGTTACTTGAGTGAAGGCCAGACTCAGTGCCCAGAGACTGGAGGCATGAAGATGAACAGGACAGCCTTTAACCATCCGGAAGAAGGATCAGGGCACTGGGTTCCTTCTGCCTCTTACTCCATCCATGCTTGGCAGGGATCATGTCTCATTCAGTTGGCAGCTCCCTCACAGCCAGCACTTAACTGCACATGCAGAATGTTCTCAATAATTATTCATTAGTTGAACTGGCCTAAGTCTTTGGTAAAGAGGAAATGGAAGGGAAAGCAAGAAGTATCATGAGCCCTTCTTGGACCGAGTCCTGTGATTGTTGATTTCTCATTGACTCCTCACTATGACATTAAAAATACAAAACTTCTATTTTACAGGTAAGAAAACTTGGTCAGTATAAATGTCTTTAAAAGAGTTACTATGCTTAGGTTGGCGGTATCCTGGTGTTCTGCTCTTTGTCTTTTCCCTCTGTCAAGTGCATTTCAGAGACTGGCTTATTTACTCAAGGAGATAGGCACTAGTACTGTTGCCATTATAAAGATAAGGAAACTAAACTTAGGGTAGTTAACTTCCGCCGTCATCAGTTAAGTGGCAGAGCTGGACCCTGCATGTCACTGTTTGCTTCTAAACTGTAGGATCACAAAGAGTCAGATATGACTATAGCAACTTGACATGCACAAGTTCTGTGGAGCACACGGACTCTCAGCCCCATGGCAGCCCTTAGACTTGTGCGTCTTATACACACACACACTCCTACGCCTCCCAGATCTACCCTAGTGATTCTCAGCTCTGAGTGCACATTAGGATCTAGTGGGAAGCTTTCAAAAGTACAGATTCCAGGGCCCCACCCTACAGGGGAAGGTGAGCCTTCTCAGGCTTACAAGTTTTTAAAGTACAGCCTAGCCTGAGTCCCTTGTGGCTCAGCTGGTAAAGAATCTACCTGCAATGCAGGAGATCCCGGTTCGCTTCCTAGGTCTGGAAGATCTACTGAAGAAGGGATAGGGGCTACCCACTCCAGTATTCCTGGGCTTCCCTTGCAGCTCAGTTGGTGAAGAATCTGCCTGCAATGCAGGACACCTGGGTTAGGAATGGAGAAAGGAAAGGTTACCTATCCAGCACTGTGGCCTGGAGAATTCCATGGACTGTATAGTCCATGGGCTCACAAAGAGTTGGACATGACTGAGCAACTTTCACTGTCATTTCAGCCGGAGTTGAAGAGCACTGTGCTAAAGCTAAATAAAGTTCCCTCTCCTGTCACTTATATTTAGGCTCATGGTCTTGATTAGTTCCTTGAATGAGGGAAATGACTTACATATTATGTATGAATTCCTGCAATGTTTCGCCCTGTCCCTCGAACATAAGGAGTGCCAAAAGAGATCGTTGAATACAGAGCAGTAGTTTTCAAGGAGACCTTCATAAGCAGTAGTGCCTAGAAAGGAGCAACAGTTCCACTTCAGATGGAAAGCGCAGCTCCATACAGGAATGGCTTGTGCTTGGCATTGTTCATTTTTATTTAGTGAATTTAAAAATGAGATCCTTGGGATTACTATTTTAATATTAATACCACCAATACAGGCTTCCCTGGTGGCTCAGCAGTAAAGAATCCACCTGCAATGCAGTAGGTGCAGGAGATGTGGGTTCAATCCCTGGGTCAGGAAGATCCCCTGGAGGAGGGCATGGCAACCCACTCCAGTATTCTTGCCTGGAGAATCCCATGGACAGAGGAGCCTGGCAGGCTACAGTCCATAGCGGGTCAGAGAGCAGGACATGATTGAGTAACTGAGCACACACACACCACCAATAGAGAATGGAGTTGTTAATAAATAACATTATTTTAATATATAATAGTTGTTTAATCCCTCTAATCACTAGGCTTGAGTAAATGTCTTTGGTTAAGATGTGGATACAGAATCAGGAGGCTCTGTTTCATAATATGGGAATAATGGTAACGTGAGGACTGTGGAGGACTCAGGAAAACAAAGACAGCTGCTCACGTTGTCCTTCTTCCAGTGATGGGGCAGGACTGCTGCTGCTGCTGCTAAGTCGCAGCACTACATGATGCTAAATGAAGCTGAAAACAAACCACATGTATTAAGTAACTAACTTTCACAAAGTGCCTCAAGAGGGATGTCAAGAATTTTACTACCTTGTAGATTTGTTCCTAAGTGTCACTGTGGAAGATTCCCCAACCCTTACACAGATGACTGAAGAGGTTCCAGTGAGTTCCAGGGATGTATGTTGAGTGCCTAGTACATTTGTGTTAAGGATGGTGGAGACTGGTGGACTGTAGCAGTGCTCCTCGGTCTTGTCTTCATCATTGCCCCTCCCCCAATGCCCACAAAAGACCCTTTGTAGGCATTTTTTCCCCCTAGTCATCCCTCTGCAGATATACTATAAATGGACTTACACGCTGTATGTTTATCCTGTGCTTTATACTTAGAAAAAGAGTAAGATTCCACGTCCCTCTCCCCACAACCAGTTGTGGGCCGCATCGGGTCTCTGTCTAAGGTAGTGTCCTTGTGGTCAACACTGGACAGGAGTTTGATTGACAACAGTCTTGGAGATTCCTGGTCGGGAGGATATGTAAACATTACAGGTCAAAGTGAAAGTGGCTCAGTCATGTCACTTTGTGACGCCATGGACTATACAGTCCATGGAATTCTCCAGGCCAGAATACTGGAGTGAGTAGCCTTTCCTTTCTCCAGGAGATCTTCCCGACCCAGAGATGGAACCTAGGTCTCCTGCATTACAGGTGGACTCTTTACCAGCTGAGCCACAAGGGAAGCTAAAACATTACAGGAGACCTGAGCATATTTCTGTCCCTGGACTAAAGCCCTCTTGGTTAAGTGAGGATCCCAGTGAGAACCTGTGACCAACTTCTGCAGTTCACTGGGAAAGTTGTATCCTAGTTCTGGGAATGAGCGTTGTCAGCGTGGTTCTTCCCCCTGCCCTGCTACACCCTTGGAAGAGTGAAGAAGAAAGCTGGCGTTCTTCTCTGTGGGTCTGTTGCTATGTGTGTGAGATCCATGGGATATGAAACTCAGATAAAGACGGACAGTGGGTAATAGAAAGCCATCTTCCCTGTTACTCTGAACTACCAGTAAAACAAGTCTTAACGCCCTTTAGCTCAGTTTTCTGTGCTTTTTTTTTTCTTTTGTTATCCACTCCACAGGAAACATCCAGGATGTGGGAACATTGTGACATTTGCACAGTTTTTATTTATCGCTGTGGAAGGCTTCCTCTTTGAGGCTGATTTGGGAAGGAAGCGTCCAGCTATCCCAATAAGGTATGGTACGTCGAAGTCTTCTTTTAGCCCCTTTAAAAAACTTAAAAGCTGTTCTTCTCGTAACCATGTAAAAGGAATGTGAGGCATCCTTTTATAAGATTTATATCAAAGATATCGGTAGAATAATTCATTTTCTGAATTTAATATGTGCAGGGAGCCTATTTTTAGAATACAATTCCTGTCACAACACTTAAAATAACTCATTTGTGTGTATGTGTCTGTGTGTGTCTGGCATATGGTCAGTTAAATGCCTAGTGTGGTAACCAGTTTTTAAGTACTTATGTTTGTTATCCTCATGATGATAACCAAATATGGTAAGAGTGGTATTGTTGTTACTTTTAAAAAAACTAATGGCTTTTGGAGATGGAGGTGATAGTTACATAACATGGTAATATATTGGGTTGGTTTTTCTGTAACCCAGACAAACTTTTTGGTCAACATAATACTAAATTCCACTGAATTGTTCACTGTAAAATGGTTGGTTTTCTGTTATGTGAATTTCACCTCAATCAAAACAAAATGAATGGCAAGCTAAGGTAAGATTCTTATTTCCAGACCTTCATCCATGAGTCCAGATTTGTGTAATTATACACATGGGGCCAGATACAGACAGGGCAGATCTTGTAATAAACACTGTATTGAAAAACAGCGTTCTTGCTATGAGATACTTGAAATCAAAGTGTGTTTATTATTTTTTAAATTTGATTTTTACTTTATATTGGGGTGGTGTTGATTAACAATGGATTTGTTTCAGGTGTACAGCAAAGTGATTCCGTTATACATATACATATATTTATTCTTTTTCAGATTCTTTTCCTGTATAGGCTATTACAGAATATTGAGTACAGTTCCCTGTGCTATACGTTAGGTCCTGTTGTTCAATTAAATTAAAAGATACATGCACACAAAAACAAAGTGTAATCCATCCAGTTGTGAGTATTTAGTAGGATAAATACCCCCATCCCCCAGTGGCTTTATTATCTGTATAAAACTTTCTCCTCCCAAGACCAGCATTTACATCAGAGTAGGCGCCCCAACCTTTTTTTTATTCTTCTGGTCCTCCTTCTCCTCCTCCTTCCACTATTTCTTTCTACTCTGGCAGCCAGTAGCGTAGCTCAAGAACATTTTCACTCTTCCCCATAACTTTTATACTACTAGCCTAGCAGGCTAACCTCCTGCCCATCACCTGTTCATCCCTCCATGTCAGCTTCCTACCATTGTATCATAGCACCCACTCTCACAGGCGCTCAGCATTCACCACTGGACTCAGAGTGAAGCCCAAACTCCCTAACCTGCCTTTGGAGGCTCCCTATGAACTTGCCCTAACAGCCATGCTCCCATGTGTGCAGTTTGTGCTGGCTATTTTATTTTCTCTCTGTGAAGGCATAATCAAAATCTTGCTCATGTCATTCATCCCCACAAGCAATTTCTAGGCAGTGCAGTATATAGGCAGTGAAGTAGAATAGTTGGAATTAATTATCCTGAAAGAACTTGATGAACTCTATCTCTAAATGGCATCTTTTCAAGACAGGACAAGGAAAATTGGACAAAAAGCTTGAGAAATCACTAACAGTTTATTATTCAGAAGCTGTGAAATTGCTCTTAGCAGTAACTTTGCATGTGTGTATTACCGGGTTCTGCGTTCATTGTAAAGCTCTTCAAACTTCCAAGACTGGATTAATGTTGCCCTGGCATGGCTGCCTATGAGGGCAGAGAGGCGTCTACCTCACCGGGAACACAAAACTGGTCCTTGTTAGGGAAGGTAACTTGAGACTCAGTCTATTACATTCTTCAGATGTGCAAAGGGGTAAAAGGATGAGATTCTGTGCTCAAAGATTTCCGACGCTTCTGAAGAATATGGAACCACTTGTTCATGTTTGCCCTGAATTCTTTAGCTCTGCTTTGGGTTTGTCTAAAGTTAATTCAGGTTTTACTAAAGAGCCTTTTGATGAAAGTGAAAGAGGAGAGTGAAAAAGTTGGCTTAAAACCCAGCATTCAAAAAATTAGGATCATGGCATCTGGTCCCATCACTTCATGGCAAATAGATAGGGAAGCAATGACAGACCTTATTTTCTTGGACTCCAGAATCACTGCGGATGGTGATTACAGCCATAAAATTAAAAGACACTTGCTCCTTGGAAGAAAATCTATGACCAACCTAGACAGCATATTAAAAATCAGAGACATTACTTTGCCAAAAAAGGTCCATCTAGTCAAAGCTATGGTTTTTCCAGTAGTCATGTATGGATGTGAGAGTTGGACTATAAAGAAAACTGAGCCCTGAATAACTGATGCTTTTGAATTGTGGTGTTGGAGAAGACTCTTGAGAGTCCCTTGGACTGCAAGGAGATCCAACCAGTCAATCCCAAAGGAAATGAGTCCTGAATATTCATTGGAAGGACTGATGCTGAAGCTGAAACTCCAATACTTTTGCCACCTGATGTGAAGAGCTGATTCATTGGAAAAGACCCTGATGCTGGGAAAGATTGAAGGCAGGAGGAGAAGGGGACGACAGAGGATGAGATGGTTGGATGGCATCACCAACTCGATAGACATGAGTTTGAGCAACCTCTGGAAGACAGAGAAGCTTGGCATGCTGAAGTTCTTGGGGTCGCAAAGAGTCAGACACAACTGAGTGACCAAATTGATACTTCAAATACAATTTTTCTCATTTTGAATATATTAGGTTGAATTGTATGAAATTGCTGATGTTTAGCATTCCAAAAGAGAAAAGCGTTTTAAATGGCTTAAGCTGATTTATATGAAAGTCATCTTAAATATTTTCTAGCTCAAAATGGGAGCATACAAATATAAAACTTTTTCACTTGTATTTATCCCTTTATCTAAGTGATTAGATGTCGGGGGCCAGTGTGAGGAATCCCACCCGTGACAGGGTCACGTGGCAAACTCAGATGGCAGGGCAATTTGAGTCATCGGATTTCTCCCTGGTTTTTCCTGAACATGTGCCCCCCAAAGTAAGAATTTGTCTGTTTTCCCATTAGTTTCTAATTTTCTCTGGAAAAAGTTAATTCTGAGCTTTGGTTTCCTGCATTTGAAAGTGTTTCAGCCCAACCCCCCTTTAATAATGCTCTAGCCTGCCTAAACAGGGTCGCCTGAATTTTTGCAAGCTTGTGAATTGCTCACAACCTCTCAACTGTGAGAGGCACAAAAGCCTTAAAGTATCGTAAAGTTTCAGAGCCTTTTCAAATTCATATTGGTGACAGGATTTCACGGTTGACTCAATGATTGCTGCCAGACTTCCTTATTTTTTTATCTATCAGGCACCCAGGAAGATGTAATCAATACATATGGGATATGGAAAAGAATATCTAAGTAGTTTTGATGTTAGCAATACTAGACTTTTGCTATATATCACTGTACTTCCTTTTATTACAAACTGCTGTATTTTTATTTAGTGTTTTTTGAGAGTGGCATTCAGACTTTGGAAAGATTAACACAAATGAGTCTTCTGGTTAACAAAAACTTCATCAGAAGAGAGCCATAGAAATGTTAATAGGCCTCTTGGCCAGAAGATAGTGTAAACCACCTGAGACTTTTGTAACCGGAGAGTATGCAAAAAAGAAAGCTTTGTCTCAATGAGGGTTGGGACTGCTACTTCTGCGTAACTCTGCATATTCTATTATGTATAATTTGGGGTATATAAGTTGATTCTCAACAATAAACTTTCTCTTGGAGCCTTATGCCGACTTTAGATTTCCCCTTTTTTCCCCCTTCCCTTTTTTCCCCTTTTTTCCCTTTTGGAGCCTTACACCAACGCTGGGCTTCCCCGTGTCTCCTATTTTCTCTAATTTCTGGCTGAATTCCCATCTGGGGCGTGGAGGCTCGCCATGTCTACTTACCTGTCCCGGCTGCTAAGATCTGTAGGAGAGAGAGCCCAGGGTGGGGCACTCTCCAATATTCAAACGGACGCCGGTGGCCTAATGTAGATGGTGCAAACCTCTTGTCTCGAGGTTTTATTGGCTTTCCACATAAACCAAGTTATTCAGCCTTCTTTTCTTCCACTAATTTCCTACTATACTATTCTTTCCTGAGCTATCCTGTTCTCTCCTATCCTGTCCTATCCACCCGCTCTGTCCCCCCTTTGAACATCCCTGGATCCACCGGGGCTGGTCCCCGGCAATTAGAGTTCCTAAATTTTTTTAAAGTTGTTTTTTGTCATTATGGAAGAATATTAAAATAACGTCACATTCTATAGTTCAAACTTTTTTCTGTGTTAGTCTAGCTTTGTGAAGTATTTTCTTATAAACTTTTTCTGTGTTAGTCTAGCTTTGTGAAGTATTTTCATATATACTTGGTATTTGACTTCATGTGATAGTGTTACCATCTTTTAACATAGAGAAGATAAGCACAATACTTTTAAAATCAAAAATATGTATTTCCTAGTCAACTTGATTTTCTTGAAATTGTGGGCCCTGTGTGATGATGAACCGCTGTCTCTGCCTCTCAGGTACTACGCCGTAATGGTGACCATGTTCTTCACTGTCAGCGTGGTGAACAACTACGCCCTGAATCTCAACATCGCCATGCCCCTGCACATGATATTTAGATCTGTAAGTCTGCAGACTCCCATGCATATGTTCCTCTGGAAAATGAAGTTAAGTGTGTCCGTTAAATTGAAAGGTCCTATAGGAAGTAAATGGCAACCCACTCCAGTACTCTCGCCTAGAAAATCTCATGGACGGAGGAGCCTGGTGTCCATGGGGTCGCAAAGAGTCGGACACGACTGAGCAACTTCACTCACATAGGAAGTAAAGTCTAGGGTGTAAGACTAGATCTCATGGATGAATGAAAAGAGACTGAGTTTCATCTGAGACAGAAAGCAAAAAGGCAGAAATGTGCAGGTGGATGGTTTACTTTCATTATCAGAGAGCATATAGGCAGTTAATAAAAGAAAAGTTAAAATTTCCCCAGATAACAGATCTTGCCTTTAGTTTTCTGGTTAGTTTTATATGCAGTCTTGCTTTGAATGTTATTTAACTTTTTTCTCATCACTTTTTGTTTCTTCTGTAAAATTATATATACTTCTAGTATGTGGTGTGAAAGTGAAGTCGATCAGTCATGTCGACTCTTTGCAACCCCATGGACTGTAGCCTATCAGGCTCCTCTGCCCCTGGGATCCTCCAGGCAAGAGTACTGGAGTGGGTTGCCATTTGCTTCTCCAGGAGATCTTCCCAACCCAGGGATTGAACGCGGGTCTCCCGCATTGCGGGCAGACGCTTTACCATCTGAGCCACCAGGGAAGACTCAGCATGTGGTAGAGATTACTTCTTTTTTCTGCTGTTTTTTGAAAGCAGAGACTTGAGATAATTAGCTAAAGGGAAATTCTTGAGGAAGGTAGGGTTTCTCCCGAAGCAGGGGAGGTTTTCGTCTTTGCCTCAGGCATGGTGGGAGAGCTTTGTTTAGTCTGTGTATAAATAAGGACAGTGTTTCCTGAAGAACAGGAGAGAAACTCAAAGGGGAATGTAGTTAGACTTGTAGAGGAATGCAAAATGGGTGAAAATTGGAATAATAACTTTTTTGTGTGGCCTGAGATTTTTGTGAGATGAAATGTGAGATTCCCTAAAGGAACTTTCCAGAGCTGATTATAATAACTAAGATGACCTTCAGAGCATTGCACACAGAGTAGACTTTGAGTAAACACTTGCTGGCTGACTGATGCCTTTTGAGAGGATCGAGAGGTCCCTGTACAACTTCATTAAGTCGAACAGCAGCTCAGGAGAAGCTTATTAAAGGCTCTTGTGAATTCTATGGGTGTCCCAGGTGGCTCAGTAGGAAAGAATCCTCCTGTCAAGCAGGAGACTTGGGTTCAATCCCTGGGTGGGGAAGATATCTTGCAGGAGAATGGCAACCCACTCCAGTATTCTTGCCTGGAGAATTCCATGCCAGAGGAGCCTGATGGGTTCCAGTCTATGGGGTTGCAAAAGAGTCTGACGTGACTTAGCAACTAAACAACAAACAACAATTAGAAAATCTGCCAAAAATAAGTCTGTAATATTCCTGCTAGCCCTAGCTTCACCTGTGACCATATTGGGAACTGATCATTTTTATTCTTAATTTCATCTTTAAAAGGTGTTATTTTCTATGGTAGATTTTTATAGCTTGTCCTTTTTGCTGTCCTAAGAACAAGTGATTCTCACTAGTTATTGATCCTAGCCTCCATCTTTGTAGTTGTTTCTCCCCCTTGTCTATTTTCATGTTTGTCTTGAATTACATTATTCTCTTTCCCTCATGCACTAAAACTGTTGTCTCTCTTTACAGGGTTCTCTAATTGCCAACATGATTCTGGGGATTATCATTTTGAAAAAAAGGTACGCAGTGCTCTTTTATTTTGCATATAGGAAGGTTCACCCCAGCCACAGTTTTGCCTGGATTCTTTTTCTCATAGTGGTGATAAGTTTGCTCTTGGCCATCTGCCTTGGTTCTTCGTTCTGTCTGTGACAGTGAGGCCTATTCCTGAGGCAGTGGATCAGGGAAGAGGCCCCACCTGTGTCTTTGGAGCAGCATTTTCTCTGTGTAGAATTAATAGACTCTTGTCGTTAAATCTTTAGTACCATACTAACGTGTGAAGCCAGGCTTCCCTGGTGGCTCAGTGGTAAAGAAATCTGTCTGCCAATGCAAGAGCCCTAGGTTCGATTCCTGAGTTGAGAAGATCCCCTGGAGAAGGGAAGGGCAACTCACTCCAGGCTTCTTGTCTGGGAAATCCCATGGACAGAAGAGCCTGGCAAGCTAGGCCACAGAGAGTCAGATACAACTTCGCAACTAAATAACAACAGTAACTTAATGAAGCAATTGATCTAGAACTTCACTGTCCCACATAGTCATCACTTAGCCAGGCTTCCCTGGTGGCTCAGTGGTAAAGAAATCTGTCTGCCAATGCAAGAGCCCTAGGTTCGATTCCTGAGTTGAGAAGATCCCCTGGAGAAGGGAAGGGCAACTCACTCCAGGCTTCTTGTCTGGGAAATCCCATGGACAGAAGAGCCTGGCAAGCTAGGCCACAGAGAGTCAGATACAACTTCGCAACTAAATAACAACAGTAACTTAATGAAGCAATTGATCTAGAACTTCACTGTCCCACATAGTCATCACTGGCTACATGTGACTATATACTAACACATATATATGGAATCTAGAAAGATGGTAACAATAACCCTGTATGCGAGACAGCGAAAGAGACACAGGTGTATAGAACAGACTTTTGGACTCTGTGGGAGAGGGAGAGGGTGGGATGATTTGGGAGAATGGCATTGAAACATGTATAATATCATGTAAGAAATGAATCACCAGTCTAGATTCGATGCAGGATACAGGATGCTTGGGACTCGTGCACTGGGATGACCCAGAGAGATAGTATGGGAAGGGAGGTGGGAGGGGGGGTTCAGGATTGAGAACTCATGTACACCCATGGCGGATTCATGTTGATGTATGGCAAAACCAATACAGTATTGTAAAATAAAGTAAAAAAAAAAAAAATTACATATATAGTTTCTCCATCTTTCTAGTCACATTTTAAATGTTTGCAGCCATGTGTGACTAGTGGTGACCATATTGGAGAGCCCAGGTGTGGAACATTTCCAGATTTACCGAAGTTCTGTGGGACAGTGCTCTCCTGGGAAGCATACAACATAGCGAACTAAGGAGTAATCACACGCATTACAAAGAAGATTCCTAACAAAGGCCCAAATGGCCAGGAAGAGGCAAGGAAAAGTCTTAGAACTGCGTTTGTGACTGTCACGAGCAGGTCTCTCTGGGTTCAGTTGGGAAGTATCAGAAGTCCATGAGGGACTTGCCTGAAGGGCCAGTGGTTAAGACTTCACCTTCTGATTCAGGCAGTGTGGGTTCCATCCCTGGTTGAGCTAAGATCCCACATGACCCCAAAGCATAAAGCAGAAGCACTATTGTAACAAATGCAATAAACACTTTAAAAATGGTGTACATCAAAAAACAATCTTTAAACAAAAAGTAGCAGTACCTGGGATGCTGTTTCCAGGGATTTGTGTCTCACCTTCGTTCAGAGCCTCACCCCTCACACCCAAGGAGGAGGGGCAAGGGGCAGAGACAGCACATACAGGCCAGAACGTTTCTTAGGGAAAGTTCGGCCTCACCGTTAGGACCAAAAATGTGAGTTGGTGCCAGCTTTTCAGTGTAGTCCATACCCAGTCCCAGTACTGGGACTCTGTACCAGCTTGGAAAGTAGCTGTCAATTCAGCATGGGAACCTAGGGTTTTTTAAGTAAAAAGGACTGGCTCATAAAAAGGATAATTGTCCTGTCCTGCTGGCTCCTGGTGATGAGCTCTTTATCTCTCGAGGCTCATATATTCCCCAGATGAGAGCACCCTTGTAGTTGATTGCTTTTCTGGGCTCTTCTGTTCAAGCATACAGAGATAATGCTCAAGCTCATTACCTTTGAAGTGACCCCTGTGCTTCTTGGTAGTGTAAAATTCACATTGGAACAGACCTGTGGTCTTTATAACCTTTGATTTTGGTGCATAGCAGGGATATAGAAGAACTTACTATAAAAGGAATGCATTAATATTCTGACATACCCCAAATGTCAGGGGCCTTTATCACACATCTGATTTTTCCTTAAGAACCTGTTCTGAGTCTGTCATCTCTCTCTCTCTCTCTTTTGACTCGGTCCAGTAGGTCTTACCCAGAGAGCAGAAGCTTCTCTAAGCTAACTATCTATATCATGGATTAGTCATTTAGCATCCCCTTTTGCTTATCTTGAGTAGTACCCTTCAAGTTTATAGTGTGTTCCCCACTATAGACCAAACCTCTATTCACCTTAACTGTGTTCTTCATGATTGTTCAGACCTGAATTTTAGACCTGTCTCTCTGATCATTGCAAATTGAAGAGCTCCTGTCTGTTTACACATCTGCTGCAGCAGTGCCTGTCTCCGCGCCCACCCCTCTTCTCTAGAGTGGTGCTTTTGGCTCCTTGCCCCACCCCTTAGCCAGTTCTGAGTCACCCCTTGGCCTTTTTCTGACACGCTGTGACCAGAACTATACAAAATATTTCAGTAGAAAATTTCAGATGTAAGGTTTTAACACCTTTTTATTGTTGCCAGAAGCTTTTTGCTTCACCAAGAGCCTGAGAGGGATGTTAATTGATATGATTTTAGTTAATGTGAAATGCCACCATTATTCCTGCTAATAGTCCTATTGGTTTAGTATTACTCACTTTATCCAACTATGCCAAAACATTTAAAAACAATATTTAAGTCATCAGAGACATTAAGACAGCACCCTCCCCTGAAAAGGGACAGTTGAATTCTTTTCTGGGTGTGGAATCCTGCTGCTTGTCCTGGTAGTCCTTCTATCCTGTCCTTCCTCTACAGACTGTGTCTCTTCACACTATGTTTGGGCCCCAGAAACCAGGAAAAGCAACAGGAATTCCCTATTAAGATCTGTCAGGCTTTCATTTAAACGCAAGAGCAGAATGGACTGTTGTGCCTGATCTGTCTTTTTTGTTTTCTGATGAAACAGGCTACTGATGTACCAAGTATTGGACACCACCGGAAAGGGTGTGGTCTAGAAACAAGTCAGTATCCTGATTCTTTCACGCACAGACTTAGGTGGACTCTGCTGAGACGTGATCGCCTGGATCATGTCTTGGTGATCTGTAATTTCGTGAGCCATACTTTACTGTCAGCATCATGTGGAAATTCATGTCTGTGCTCTTTTTATTATGTTTGCAGATACAGTATCTTCAAATATACCTCCATTGCCCTGGTGTCTGTGGGGATATTTGTTTGCACTTCATGTCCGCGAAGCAGGTGGTAAGAGTCTGTTCACAAATGATTTCTATTCACTCCTCACCAGGGATGCCCAGGTACTTATTAATGATACAATAAATGTAAGTACTCATGTAATACAAGGATTTACATCTTCGAAAGAGAATTATGGAGGGAAGTGGGTAACATAGATATTTTCCTTGTAACAAGGCCCCTTGCATGTAGTTCTGGTCTCTGTACCTTGTATGTTTTTTTATTTCCTAGACTTCCCAGTCCAGCTCAACTGAGAATGATGGGTTCCAGGCATTTGCATGGTGGTTGCTAGGCAAGTACAGTAATTACAGTAAAGCTAATTGCCTCTGCAGTTCTGTTTTCAGAGTTTTCTCCTAAGGGATATGTTTCTTGGCAAGAAGCTTCAACTGAACAGATTATGCCATGGAAGAGAGACTATATATCTCTGAACCTTATACTGAACCTTTAACTATATATCTCTGAACCTCTAACTATATATCTCTGAACCTTAGGGTTGAAGAAACTAAAAAGAAAATGTCTGTGTTCATGGTGGCGTGTTCTACAACGTGGGTGTTTTTCCTGGTTGCCACTGGTATAGAAAGAAAAGTCTGTGTCCAGTTGCCCATCACACTCTCTGGGAACAGTGGGAGTGTCTTCCATTTCTTTATGGTCTGTCTGCTGAGCAGAAGCTTCTACAAAAGGAGGGCACATTACAGCAGTTGACTCTTTAAATTTCCTAAGGACCCGTTTCTAAATCTTAGATTTCTTTTCTTCATAAGCTCTTCCACATGGCAATGTTCCCAAACCTGACTGGGCATCAGAATCTCCTGGGTAATTTTTAAAAATACAGATATCTCTTTGTTTAGTTAATTAAACAACTCCTATAGAGCTTTTGCCCTTCCTATAAGGAAGGGAGAGTCAGTGACATCAATAAGAGATGGAGACTGACCAAACGAAAGAAAAGTAGCAGTGAAAGAACTGGATTCTCCTTGCTTCTTTGCAGCTTTATCCGTTTAGGTTGCTATTCTTAACATAGAAGATCTTTATGAGCTATTAGGAAGATACTTTCTCCAATAAGAATGAAAGATGTTAACACACAATTCATGGGCACAGAATTAATATTCAGTAAACTTATGTTTAGCCTCACTGGTTTACTAAACAAAGAAATGCAAACTGAAACCAAAACGCAATACCTTTTTGTTTTGGTCTATTATATTGGCTAGATATTGATTATTCTCATTGCTGCTGAGGGTGCAGTAAGGCAGCCATATTCATATAAGTTGTTTATGGTAAATTGACACAGGCTCTCTGGGCAAAAAATTACGTATTGAGCTTTTTAAATGTCTACAACCTTTGTCTCAGTAATCCCCCTTATAAGAGTTTTTCCTAAGGGAAAAGTCAACATTTTGTTTAAAGATTTATATACTAGGATGTATGTTGATTTTAATGATGAAATAATTAGAAGTAATCTAACCATTCTCCTCTTATAAGACATTTAAGTATGGTACAGTCCACATGATAGAATAGTATGCCGTTTTTAAATCATACTTTTGAAAACATTTTTAGTGGAATGACTTGAAGAAAAATCCAGGAAAAAGATCATGAAGTAAAAGATATGAAATTACATACTCATTATGATCCCATCTCAGCATAAAGTATCTATTGGGTTGGCCAAAAATCTCCTTTGAGCATTCTGTAAGATCTTAGAAAATCCCAAATGAACTTTTTGTCAACCCAGTATCTAAGTAACATATACAAAGAAAGATAGCAGACTATTTAGGACTGGATGGTAATATGGTGGTTGATTTTTTATTTCCTTTAAAATTTTGTACATGGTCCATGTTTAGTGTGTAATATTTGTAGAATTAAATAAACTTTTTTTTTTTTTTTTAAAGAATAAATGTTTTTTGAGAAGTTAGCCAGTATGGGCATTTTGTAATTCCATGTTTGCTTTTCAGGCATTGGGGCACTGACTTTCGCTCTTCTGATGTCCGCAAGGATGGGTATTTTCCAAGAGACTCTGTACAAACAATTCGGGAAACACTCCAAGGAGGCTTGTTTTATAATGTAAGCAATTTCTTGAACCCGGGGAAAAGGAAAATTACTGAGTTGTTTTTGTAGTATATTAGTTCAAGTATGATATGCCATCTTTCTGATATAGTTGAAGGATCAATTTATTATCCAGTAAACTGCTTTGGGGCCACCGACTTTGACACTTTTAATAGCTTGCCGTAGTTCTCTACAAGAAATGATTGTTATTAGTCAGTGTGAACAGAGTATGTCTGCCAACCAGGAATAACCATTCCCTTCTAGGAACCCAATGTTCCTAAAGATGAAATCAAGTTAAAACCAATATGGAAACCTGGAAAGGGAACAGAAGTTCCAAAAGCCCTATGCCAAGGAAAAGATGTACAGGCAGGAGTTGAGGAGGTCTCGGGGTGTTTGAGGAGTAAGCCACTCAGACAGCTTTATTCCTTTGAGAGAGAGCTTAATTCGCTAATTATATGCCTTTTCACCTCTTGTTTGAAATTGCTGATCTAGAGCCACTTTCTCTAGCTTTCTTCTTTGTCCCTACTCGTTTGTGTTGAGATAACGCCCAGCTCCTCAAGGTCTCAGGGATAGCGTTGCCTCCAGGTTCAGTAACCTCAGGGAATCCTTCCCTGTGAACCTTTTGAAATGAAGTTGAAAACAAGAAATTTGAGATATTTAATTGTAGCTACAGTATGTGGCTGGGAGTTTAAAAAATAAAGGAACATTCTATTTGGTTCCCATGTTTCTTTTAGCACAGTATCTGGCACGTAGTTAACTGCTTGGTAAATGTTTACTGTGATTGCTTAGTAAATGTTTACTGTGGTGGTGGGTGGGTAGGTATCAGGCACCTTAATTGCTTACCTATTGTTTCCGCTTCCTCTGCAATCTCTCTCTCTTTCTCTGTCTTCATTTCTTTCCCCCTGCCTTCATATTGTCCTCTAGTCTCTCTCCCATTAGTTTCATGAACTCCCTAAAATCCATCTTCATGTTCCGTATAATTTTTAAATCTGTTATATTGTTTAACCATTCTCAAAAATAGTAAGATGTAGCAGATCCTTTGGACAGAATGACTGTGTTTCAATTTCCCATTCCCTTTTGTTGAGGAAAGGATGCTAGCTCTATTGTTTTGTAATGACCATCAGCTTCTGTGGGGCAAGACTGTAATTCATGGGTTGATATCAGGCCATACAATGTCAGGACTTATTAAAAGTATCCAGTGCTTTAAAAGGCACTGCGTATGTGCCCAGTCACTTAAGTTGTGTCTGACTCTTTGTGACCCTATGGACGGTAGCCTACCAGACTCCTCAGTCCATGGATTCTCCAGGCAAGAATACTGGAGTAGGTTGCTATTCTCTTCTCCAATGGATCTTCCCAACCTAGGGATTGAACCCATGTCTCTTACATCTCCTGCATTGACAGGCAGGTTCTTTACCATTGGTGCCACCTTGGAGGCTATTCAAAGTACTGGATACTTTTAACAAGTCTGACTTGTTTTTCTTGGTATTGCTTGTTGCTGCTGCTAAGTCGCTTCAGTCATGTCCAACTCTGTGCGACCCCATAGACGGCAGCCCACCAGGCTCCCCTGTCCCTGGGATTCTTCAGGCAAGAACACTGGAGTGGGGTGCCATTGCCTTCTCCAATGCATAAAAGTGAAAAAGTGAATGTGAAGTCGCTCAGTCGTGTCCGACTCTTAGTGACCCCATGGACTTCAGCCTACCAGGCTACTCCGTCCATGGATTTTCCAGGCAAGAGTACTGGAGTAGGGTGCCATTGCCTTCTCCGTGATACTGCTTGTTACACAACTTGTAAAACTTTCAATCATTGTAAAAGATACTCTATATTATATTTCTGTAATGTTTTTGCATTTAAATTTACATGAAATGTTTCTTCCCCTAGCATGCCCTTCCACTTCCTGGTTTCATCTTCTTGGCTTCTGATATTTATGACCATGCAGTTCTGTTCAATAATTCTGGTGAGTTTGGGGTTATCCAGTAGAATTACCTGACAGTTTCAGAGGCAACGTCTCAGTTTTACTCGTGACTTCACCTCTGCAGTTTTTGTCATATCCAGTCACCCATCCCCATGCCACCTTCCTGAAATACAGTGCCATTAATCAGTGGTTGCAGAAACAAAAGCTTTTGCAAGCACTTCTCAATTATTTGCCAATGAAGTAAGATAGTGTCTTCAAATTTTCTGTTTTGCTTTGGAATTTGTGTGCTGTTTGCATTTGATAGGAAATGTATGATGATTTGAGAATGCAAACAAATAGTAATAATACCGCAGTGACTGGAGCCATGAGAAGTGGGACAACAGTCCAGCTTCTTTCCTCCTGTTCCTCCTCCTCTGCCAGGAAAGACACATCTGCTCACAGATACAGGCCGAGCTGCCTCCAAGCAAGGGGGAACAGAAATGACAACAGGATAGACAGGCCGCAAGAATGAGCAAAATTAGTTCAGGTGTCTACCGTGTGAGTTGGCTATTACTTTTTACAGTGGCTGTTTAGTACATTAGCTAATAAGTGCTAGTTAACTTAAAAGAAATTACCAATGTTAGGTTGGCCCCAAAATTCCTTCAGGTTTCCCCATAAGATGCAATGAAAAATTTGAACAAACTTTTTGGTCAACCCAATATAATCTGATTATCTACTAAAAGGCAGAGCATGTTATACAGACAAATGAATACACAGGAGACAAATATTTTTTAAATTAAGGCTTTATGTTGCTCAGACCTATAAAATGGTCAGTGTGTTTTGTAGAATGACAGTAGGGGCTCAGTAAACATTGGTTTGCTATCTGGTCACAAGTTGTGAAGTTTGACTGTTCTTTGAGTCTGCAAAGGGGTATCTCCCATTTGACTGCAAAAAAGTGTGTGATGATGGCATGTAAGAAAGTTTTTAAGGCTCTGAATTATTCAATTGGTTCTGACTTTTTAAAAAAATTGAGATATAATTGACATATAGATGATTTTTGACACACTGTTTTCTAAGGTCTCTTTAAGAGGCTCCATATAGCAAAGGGCTATTGAAATAAATACATTATCAAGTTCCTTGAAATTGATACTGATTTAGTGACTTGAATACTCCTTCTAGAAGTACAGGGATGGGTATTTTTATAAAAAAATCTTTCAAGGTCTGCCTTCAACTTCTTTAAAACCATTCCTAAGTATACATTTTTTCGTCTCAGATGAACTTGTTATTTGCAAGGAAACTGAACATCCGTCTAAATACTGTACATCATATGGATTGTCTTTCTCCAGCAAGCTGATACAGTGAATCTCTCAAGTTATTATACAGTAGTAACATTTGTTGACTTTCTTTTCATTTCAGTACTTGCTAAGTATTTCAAAGACAATAGAACACTAAATTATTGGGATTTCCCACTAATCTAGATGTAGAATTTCAGAAATTATATGTATATAAATTTTTATTTTTTGCAAAAGAAAATTAATGTTCATGTACTAACCATATTTCAGAATCACTTTGTTAGACTTTACTCAGTTATGCTGTATAATTCAAGTGAAAGTTTTAGTGGCTCAGTCATGTCTGACTCTTTGTGACCCCATGGACAGACTCTTTGTCCATGGAATTCTCCAGGTAAGAGTACTGGAGTGGGTAGCCTTTCCTTTCTCCAGAGGATCTTTCCTGACCCAGGGATTGAATCGGAGTCTCCCATGTTGCAGGTAGATTCTTTACCGTCTGAGCCACCAGGGAAGCCCGTATAATTCAAGCCTCCCAAACAGTTTAGCAATATAAAAAGACTGATCCTTCAAGGATTACTATGTCCTTATTCTCTTTGATCTTGAATATTTTATTTCCTTCCACATATTTACTGTGCAAGCCTCATCATATAAAACTAAACATAAGGAGGTATTTCAAGGAAGGAAGTTTACAGTTCTATTGTCCTACACATGAGCTAATTTCGTTTACCAGTTTCCGTCCTGACACTATTTACATATATTCTCACACAGTCATAATCCTGTGTAAATATAATTTTACACTTTCTTTTTCACTTTCGTTCTGCGTTTTTTGTGTGACTATATATAATCTTTGTGATTTTTTTTTTTTAAATCAAGTGTATAATGTCACATCTAGTTAAAGTACCTTTGCTTACATAGTCTTGCTCTTATCACTGGGCATTGTGACTCATTTAGTTTTTCCTTTATTATAAACACCACCACAATGTATGTTGAACTTGTTTCTTCTTTTGAATTAACTAGGACTAATTCCTGAGAATAAGAATCAATGCCTTTCTGACCACTTAATACCTGTTGTGAAACTGATTTTGAAAACATCAATTTATACTGCCACCCGCTGAATGGCTGCTAGTTCTGCCACCACCTTGCCAGATCAGGATATTATTATAAGTGTTTAATTGCTAAATTAATAGATATAGAATGGTATAGCCTTGTAATAATTTAGAATTCTTTGATTACTGGTAGGATTGAACATATTTCCAAATGGCATTTACTTAGGGCTTGTCTCTCAAGACAGGTATCTTAAGTATACTTAAGACTGTATCATTTGAACTTCTCTGTGTTGCACAATCTTTCTCTGTAAAGTGGGGTCCTAGTCAGGTGAAAGGTAAAAAGTTTAAAGTTAAAATATAATTTGTTTTAAGAAACCAGTGTAATGACTCTTGAGGACAATGTAGCCTGGCATCAAGGCAAGTAAAGTATATGACCCAAGTCTATTTGCAAGAGAAATAACGTTGCTATCTCTACTATGTTCATCTGTGTTACTGTGTTTAAAGGAATGAAAACATAAGCTGTCCACAGTGATACGACTGTCTCTCAATCTCTGCAGAACTGTATCGGGTTCCCGTCGTTGGTGTGACAGTGCCCGTCATGTGGTTCTACCTCCTCATGAATGTCATCACTCAGTATCCTTTGCATTCCTCTGCCATGTGGTCGTTGCTGTGCTACTTTGCCGCAGAAATGTTTTTTCTTCTAACGGTGCAGTGACATGAATTTCGCTTTTGCTCTGATCTATTCTGCAGTAAGTAGGAAACAGGCCCATCCAGTGAACTCCTTTGTTGCAGGGAGAGGGAGGCAAAGAGATGCTGGTGTTGTGGAGGGTCAGTAAGTCATAAGACACCAGGAAGGAAAACCTCAGGGTGGAGCGATAGAAGTCAGTGGGTACTAAGAATTAGTATGTGACAGAAATCTTCTGTGATTTCTACATGGAATTTTCCAGTATCCTAGGATATTTCACAAGCTGCCACAAAATTCTGCAAGAAATTTCAAATTAAATAAGGCCTAATTTTTAAAATGGCTCTTTTGAACCACCTTGAAAGTTGCTCAGTCATGTCTGACTCTTTGTGACCTCGTGGACTGTACAGTCCATGGAATTCTCCAGGCCAGAATACTGGAGTAGGTAACCTTTCCCTTCTCCAGGGGATCTTCCCAACCCAGGGATCGAACCCTGGTCTCCCACATTGCAGGTGGATTCGTTACCAGCTGAGCCACAGGGAAAGCCCTTGAACCACCTTACGCCCATTAGAAAAACCCTTGAGCCTTTGAAACAATGGAACAGATTGTAGTTGGCCTCATTCCTCTGAAGTCACCTCATATGCTTACCCTACAGAGTTCCTTTTTGGAGATGTGATCAGCTTTACTGACAGTGTTACCTTCTGTCATTACTTGGGAGGTGACCTTCACTGTAAACTACAGGAAGAATCCAAAAAAAATCCAAAATAACTATCATAGGAAGTTTTCAGGCAGCTTCAAGTTAGGATCTACAAATGGTGTGGCAGGACAGGAATTCTGCAGGGTGTTCTATCAAGGAGCCGTCTCAGGGCAGCCGTGGCCGACGCCCTGTTTTCTGGTTCCTGGAATATGAACGTTGAAGCCACAAACCTTGCCAGAAGGTTCTCCCGCTAATCTCTGGGTTGTTTACAGAAAACTGCCTTAACCCCGCCCCTCCAGGTACGTGTGCATCCGGGGCGTCTTCATTCTCACCACAGAATGCGCCTCCCTCACCGTCACCCTTGTCGTGACGCTGCGCAAGTTCGTCAGCCTCATCTTTTCCATCTTGTACTTCCAGAACCCTTTCACCCTGTGGCACTGGCTAGGCACCTTGTTTGTCTTCATTGGGACCCTCATGTACACAGAGGTGTGGAACAACCTGGGGGCCACCAAAGGCCAGCCTCAGAAGGAGGAGAGAAGAACTGAGGCCCGTGTGCAGTAGAGAGACCCGAAGCTGATGGGTGGGGCCTGGCCGCTGTTTACCAGGGGATCCTCAGAGGGAGGGACTTCTCAGATTTCTCATGGACCCTGAGTAGAAGCCCCTTTACCCTGAAGTAGAAAAGAGGACGGTTCTCCATTATGGGGTATCCCTGTTCATTTGTTATTTCTGTTTTGTTTACCAAAATATTCAGCACTGTACTGGCTTACTGAATTCTGAGTCCCCAGAGCTGCTAGTTTTATATCCATGGTCTCAGACAAGATTCTCCCTGTTCTGATGATTCTCTTCTGTAACAGCCATCCTCCTCCTGGGGCCTTGTCCCCTTGCTCCGTCACCCTGCCACCCTCAGCTCCACTTTTCAGTCTGACGCTCCAGGCACCCTCACCAGGAACAGTTGAATGGCTGAGAGAACTGAGGCTCCAGTGATAGTGGGGCTGGGCTTTCTCCCGAGAGCTGGGAAAGAAGCAGGTGTCCCAGGATGCCCTGGTGACACTGGGGCAAGACTGGTGGGAATCCTTACCCACATTTTTCCTTTTTTTCCTCCCTCTATGCAACAGTCATATGCTTTCATACTTTTTGCTTTCTGTACTTAGGACAAACTGCAGCAATTCTCTATGGCACAGTGCTAAAGAAGAGTTGTATATGAATTGGGAAAGAGAGACTTTTACTCTCTGTCTTCTCTCAGTTGTCTGAGTCATTTAGCCTCAAGGTTAGATGGTGATGCCAGGAGGACACAGGAGAAACTGGCCAAGAGGGCACTCGGAGAACCTCAGGCTCTCCCGCCTCTACACCCAGCCAGGCATTCAGGGCGGGTTCCACGTGCGAGAGAGGTTACGTCTTTGAAATGCTGCTTAATCAGAAAGGTTCATCTCTGCCTGGCAACTCTTTTCAGAGTTATGGCCAGTCAGGCTAATGGGTAAACCAGTACATTCAGAACGTGTGGGTGTGGTGTATCAGGCCAAACTACATCTGAAATAGAACGTTTTTATTTTTTTAAACAGGCATCTTAATGTTCTTGCTGGGTTTGGGGGTGAGTGTGTTTTTTTGTATGTAGAAACTTGCCCTCCTCCCTTTGCTAATCATTTCAAACGTCTGTTTTTCCTCCCATGGGATAATTTTGAGAAAGAACAGCAAGCAGCGTTAGGGTGGCGTGTGTAGGGATGTGTATGCTTTTGTGTGGTCTGTGATCACTGGTGAGAGGAGAACATGAAAGTCGGTGTTTTATTTCCTCATCCTTCAACAGCCCTGACCTCACCAGGTATGTGCTTTGGGGGTCCATCATACTTACCAGCCTGTCTCTTTTTGCACATAGAGGCCTCTCCTTCTGTACTGGGCACAGACTGTGTTCTTAAATCGAGAGGTGGCTCTCCAGGTCTCTTGGGCTCACCCAGGGTATGATGTGTTTAGTCCACTTTCAGGAGCTCTTCTCTGATGGGGCCTGAGATGAGCGTCCTAGAAACCCTGGGTCACTTTGGGGGAAGTCAGTTAAGCTGCCTCGGGTTTTTTGTTACCTACGTTATGGATACTGTTTCTCCATCTAAGTCCCAGGGTTTTCAGATCGATTTGTTGTTCTGGACATTGACAGCTGTGCTGTGCCAGTGAGAGTCTATACTAAAAGATGCTGAATTAAGTGTGAATTTGTTCATGGACTCAAAAGGTATTTAATTTCTTTGAACTGTGTAGAGTTTCTCAGACTGGTGGTGCTATAAATACCATGTGTTAAATAGCCTCTTAAGAACAAAAGCTACTTTTCTTACTGTATAATAAAAGAACCTGTCCCCAGGGGCTGTTTGATTGCTGCATGTCTAGAGTCTTGACAGGATAACTATAGAGCTTTACATGAAATAGTATCACTTTTTTTTTTTTATGTGGATGGGACGTATTACAATTTTTAGTAACTGAAACAGTGTTGATGTACACAGACAGCATTTAACTGGGTTCCTGAGATTTTAGGTTCTGGCTTATGGAGCGTGTATTTCTCTCAGGCTAAACACTTCTGCTGGTCTTACTCATAGGAGGATGGCATGGATAGCTTAGGGCACTCGTACAATGAAATGAGTGCATGTAAGAACACAATGCCCTAGGAATTGGTTTTTCTTTCCAGTAGTTGCATGTACAGAAATACATCTAACAGATCCTAGTTAATACTTTTTAAAAACAGTTTATTCCCCACCTTGGTTAACTGTTTTTTCAATCCTGGTTGAACTTGATTTCAATCCCTGTTAAAAGGGCAAATAAACCATTTTATAGAGGATCCGGCTCATCTGTAACTGGAGAAGAAATGTCTATTAAATGCCTCTCCTCTTTCTCTGGATCAAGACCATGTAATTTTGTGCCCCCGAGAGGGTATGATTTGTTTACAAAATAGATTGAAGTTTAAGGCATCCAAAACTCTGCCCTTAGAGCAAAGATCAAATAGCAAATGACTAGCTAGAAAACACAAGTTTTGTGTGTGTAAATGTACCTGTGAACTCACTTCATAGCTTGACCAGGGTCATAAATGAGGCAAAAGGAGAAAATTGGTGATATTTGAGTTATTTCATTTAATGTCTCTATATCATTTACCACAGTTCCATTGTTGTATTTTAAATGCTTTTTCATTTTTTATTAGGAATTTGTTTTAGGTCTTTTATTTTCTTTTTCATCCAGCTGAAACCATTAATCCATTTAATAAGTTTCTGTCAAGTTCTGAAGTATTTGGACACAGTCTAGACAGTCTTTTTCTTCTTTCTGCGCAGTTACCCAAAGTGAAAACGGTATCTGAAATTTGGTCATTGCGTCCAGTGAAGAAAAACACAGAAGCTGAGTTGATCTCTGCCAACCTCCCCAAACCCCTTCCATTCTTCTGGGAAGATTACCTGGTGTTTTGTAAGGATTATAATAGCTTGTGTCATTCCGTGAGCACCTTTCCTCCCTTCTGCATATTTTTTTTTTCACATCCTAACCCCTACCTCCAATTTCTTCAGCAGCCTCTGTTACTCATGTAGTTTTCTACTGAGTGACACCTATAATCTTGTATCTATTTATGCCTCTATTCTTTGGGCCTCTAGGTGTATTTTGTGGATTTTTATAGGATATACGTATCTGTGTAGCATGTATTTTGTTATACATTGTTTTAAGCGCTGATACTAGGGGTGTGTATCTATACAGACGCAAATATCGGGCAGAGCGAATGTATGTGGAGATGAGTGAGAACAAGAAGGGTTAATGTACAAATGTTGATGTACTGTTACAGCTCAAAGTGGGGTGGAGAATCCTGTCACTCTTACCACATTCTTGTCTATATTTGGGAAGCAGTAGTTTTCATCTTTTGCTCTTTTTACTCTACCTCTAGCTGACTTCACTCGCAGTGCTAAATGTCCATGATAAGGTGAGGTGGGCCGCATTAGGTCAGGAGTAATTGTAAACCAGTGAATTAGTTCTGGGCTGGAGAGCGTGCTTATTGGTGGGCTAGCACATAAGCCAGTGTAGCAAAGACATGAGCATCTCCACAAATGCACGGCGAAATGCACCCTAACATGGAGATCGGAAATCAAGGTCCTACATTTGCTGTAGTTTGTTTCTCTTTGGTTAGAACTATGAGCATTTTGGTCTCAATAGCTTTATCCTGAAAAATGTGCATGGAAGTTACCTATGAGAGTTCAGTCTTGGGGTGAAAGAACTGTCAGCATAGATAAAATCCATTTTTATTACAGATGTGTGACCTTTGGAAATGAGTATAAACAGTAAAATTAATAATAGGCATTAGCATACATGTGGTGTGTACCAGGCTCGGCTGGGGGACACTATAGTTGTGTGTGCTCTCTAGCGCCTTCCTTACAGTGGACACTGCAGAGGGAGGGAGGGACCAGGATCTGACTTGCATCCCATGAATAAATAAATCCTCGCCAAGATCTCTTACGCCCTCAAGTTTCTGAGAAAGCTTCTAATGGTTCTTGATACCCATTCCCACCCTTCATCAGTAGGTCAGCAAGAAAGCAAATAAGACAACATTCCTGAGATTCTAAGCCAGAGAAGGAAGGGAGGATGCACACCAGGAGTTGTGCAAATGCCGCTTTCTGCTCTCAGTTGCCAGTGGGAGGAGGGCAGAGCATTACATATTTAGCACCTTGCATCGTTTGATACTCAGTGCAAGCAGAGACCCAGGGTACCATTAAAGATGCTTAAAAGTTTTTGGCGTAGGCTGCTTGGGGTGTCCCTTACATCTCCAAAGCTGGTATAGTGGGTTTGCATTGGCTGATGCCTTAAGTTCATTGTCTTTTTGTCTCAGAATCACACGGAGATTTACCTACTTAAATCACTCAGTGTTCTACCAAATGCCCTCAATTTCAATCAAGTAAGGCAAGCTGCAAGGGTACCAGAGATAGATGGGTTGCGGGGAGGAAAGCTTGGTCTCCATTTATAAGACTCATACTTTTTAAAGTAAACGTTGTAATGATTCTTTGGCACATTGATTTATTTATAGCTTTTGAGATGTAAAGAAGACTCCCGCGAACCAGGAGAAGCAGTAATCATTCCCCAACGTGATAAAAATGTTCTTTGTGTGTCACTTGCAATCACAAGTCATTTCTGTGCTAGTTGCTTTCATTCCAGAGAATGGCATCATCCTCCCCAAAAAGAGGATGATTTTTAAAGTAGGATTTTGTAACAGATTATGTGGCATGGGGCTGAGGAAGGATGATGGGGATTTGATTTATCCAGCCTCTGAGCTCTTCATTCATATTGTGATTAAAGAACAAAGATGGTGGTGGGAGGGGGGCGGTGGCTAGACAGTAGCAGAGTATGTAGAACAGCTAAGACATTAGTGAGTATTCAGATTTTGAGCTGTGTAAATATCAAATGTCAGCTTCCAGCCTTGTGAGTTATTTGAGCAGAGTGTTACGGAGAAAAGGGAGATTTTGTGAATAAAATGTTTTTGCCAAACAAATTGAATGAGTCTTTTCACCATGATTTCTTATAAAGAGCAAATTTCTGCCTTCTGAAACAACTCATCAGACACCTGGTTTTTAATCTTGAATTGTACAATCATTGTTTCTTAATAAAAGTGATACACGTCTTGCAGGTGTTTCCAATCACCATTACCTTTCAGCGCTTGGGTGCAGTTTCAAAAGCTCTGCAGTTTTTGCCTTGTACAGTGGTGGGACATTTACAACAATCGTAAGCAACCTATCTTCTGCTGCCTGGCAGCTGGGTCAATCACAAACCACTTCCCCGGCTACAGGTCAGTTTCTACTTCAGAAATTTAAAGAGGATTGGCTTACTTTGGGAGATTTTAGAGGTTCATGGCAGTAAGTTTCTGTAGCAAATCTCTCAAAACCTCTTTGCCTTAATAGAAACACATTGATTTTTGTAATGTTGCAATGGCCAGCTCTTTTCCTCTTCCATCTGTTGCTTTTAAATGAATCTTAATGTGGAAGCAGCCTTCAAAGCAGTTTACTATACTCCATCTTTTTTTTCTTTTTTATTGCAGTATAGTTGACTTACAATAATACTAGTTTCAGGTGTACAACCTGGTGACTCAAGTTTTATAGATTATACTCCATTTATAGTTATTATAAAATACTGGCTGTATTCTCTGTGCTGTAAACAATGTCCTTGTAGCTTATTTATTTTATACATAGAACTCTGTATCTCTTCATCCCCTACCTCTATCACGTCCCTCCCTGCTTCCCTCTCCCCACTGGAAACCACTAGTTCTCTGTATCTGTGAGTCTGTTACTTTTTCGTTATATTCACTAGTTTTATTTTTTAGATAATATATAAAAATAATAACATACAGTATTTGTCTTTCCCTGACTTTAAATTTCACTAAGCATATTTAACCCTCCAAGTCCATCCATGTTGTTGCAAATAGCAAAATTTCTTTTCTTTGGCTGACTGCTGTTCTATTGTATTTATACAGATCTTTATCTATTGACCAGCTGACGGACATTTAGGTTGCTTCAAAGTCTTGGCTGTTGTAAATAATGCTGCTATGAACATTGAGGTATGTGTATATTAATGTTTTCGTTTTCTTCAGATATATATACCCAGGAGTGAAATTACTGGATCATATGGTAGTTCTGTCAATATCTTTAGATTTTTGAGGGAAGAACCTCTATACTGTTTTCACAGTGGCTGCAACAATTTACATTGTATGTACTTCGGTAGTTCTTTTTTTAGTGTTAGGTTTGAATTCCTCTGTTTGTGCATGTACTACAGATTTTTGGTTTGTGGTTACCATAAGGTATCTGAATCTATATATGTGTACATGTACACACACATATATGTATACATACATACATATGATTAAATTGCTGACTCCTTAAACATTTTAATAACACTGCATTTTACTCTCTTCCCCTCATAATTAGTTTTTTACATTATATTTTATATCTGTTTTGCATATCCCTTAATTCCTTATTATGGATATATTTTACGACTTTTGTCTTTTAACCTTCCTACTAGCTTTGTATATGGTTGACTTTCTACCTTTACTGTATTTTTTTTTTTTTGCCTTTACCAATGTTTCCCTTTTATGTTGCCTTTGCTTAGAGAAGTCCCTTCAACATGTCTATTAAACAGCTGATTTGATGGTGCTGGACTCCTAGTTTTTGCTTATCTGTAAAACTTTTGACTGTTCCATCAAATCTGAATGAGAGCTTTGTCAGATAGAGTATTCTTGGTTGTAGGCTATTCCCTTTCGTCACTTTAGGTATATCATACCACTCCCTTCTGGCCTACAGAGTTTTTGCTGAAAAGTCAGCTGATCGCCTTATGGGAATTCCCTTTTAGGTAACCTGTTGCTTTCCCCTTACCACTCTAATATTCTCTTTCATTTTTGCCATTTTACTTAATAGTGTGTCTTGATGGGGTCCTCCTGGAGTTGATCTGGTTTGCAACTCTCCATGCTCCTTGGACCTGGATATCTGTTTTTTAGCTTAGGAATATTTTTAGCTATTATTGCTTCGAATATGTTCTCTGCCTGTTCTCTCTTCTTCTTCTGAGATCTCTATAATGCAAATATTAGTATGCTTGATGTTTTCCCAGAGGTCTTTTAAACAATCATTTCTTTTTACTCTTTTTGCTGTTCACATCATTATTTCCACTGTTCTGTCTTGCAGCTCACTGATTCATTCCTCTGTATCATTTGTCCTCTGTTTATTCCTTCTATATTCCTAGTGTGTTTTTCACTTCACTTATTCTTCATCTAGTTTGTTCTGTATATTTTCTAACTCTTAACAACTCAAAACTTTTCACTCTTTATTCTCAAGATCTTTATCTTTGACTCTTAAAGTCTTTCTCAGGTACATTGCTTACCTCTAATTCACTTCTGGGTTTTTTCTATCTTATTCCTTTATTTGGAACATGTTCTGTCACCTAATTTTGCCCAACTTGCTGTTTTTATGTTACTGTATGTGGTAGGCTGGTTATGTTTCCCAACCTTGGAGACGTGGCCTTTCGTAGGAGACTTCTTATGAGTCTGAGCAGCACACTGCTCTTTGGTCACCGGAGCTTTATGCTCTAGTGATGCCCCATCTGAGGGGTGTATGGATCCTTCTCTTATAGTGAGCTGACTACTGTGAGAAGTCTGGTAGGCATGGCTTGATCCCACTCTGGTTTCTAGGCCCTTCCTCATGTGGAGGCTTCTGGCCACTGGCTGGCAGGGCCAGGTCATGATGCACCTGCCTGTGAAACCCCTGAGAAAATGAAAGTCACTCAGTCATGTCTGACTCTTTGTGACCCCATGGACTGTACAGTCCATGGAATTCTCCAGGCCAGAATACTGGAGTGGGTAGCCTTTCTGTTCTCCAGAAGATCTTCCCAACCCAGGGACTGAACTGGGGTCTCCCGCATTGTGGGAAGATTCTTTACCAGCTGAGCCACAAGGGAAACCCAAGAATACTGGAGCGGGTAGCCTATCCCTTCTCCAGCAGATTTCACGACCCAAGAATCGAAGCAGGGTCTCCTACATTGCAGTGGACTTTTTACCAACTGAGCTATCAGGGAAGCCCTGAAACCCCTGAGAGCCCGAAGGCTAATGCTGGTATTCTGGTGAGTGGATTTGGGTTCCAGGAGGAGATCTTAGGACTGGTGCCCACCCACTGGTGTGAAGTCATGTCCTGGGGCTAGTTCCAGCCTACTGATGAACAAAGCTAGGTCCTGAAGTCTGGTACAGGGTTTTAGGTGTCCTAGAGCTTGTGTCGGACACGACTGAGTGACTTCACTTTGACTTTTCACTTTCATGCATTGGAGAAGGAAATGGCAACCCACTCCAGTATTCTTGCCTAGAGAATCCCAGGGATGGGGGAGCCAGGTGGGCTGCCGTCTATGGGGTCACACAGAGTCGGACACGACTGAAGCAACTTAGCAGCAGCAGCAGAGCTTGTGTTGGCCTGCTGGTAGGTGGGGGCATGGCCTAGCAGGTCTCAGAGCTTTTGCCCTCTGTTAGTAGATGAGGCTGATCCTGACAGTAGAGGAGGTTTGCTGGTGGGTGAGGCCAGGGCCAGAGCTCAGGCAGTTCTGAATATAGCACCTGAGCCCTTGTGTGTGGCAATGGGTCCTGAGCCCTCTGGTGGGCAGGGCTGTGTCCCTGCCCAGGTAGTTGCTTGGCCTGAAGTATCCCAGATCTGGTGCCTACAGGTTGGTAGGTGGCAGTGAGGTCAGATCCTGAGGCTCATAAGGTAGAGGGAGGATTCCAAAATGGTGGCTGCCAGCGCCAGTGTCCACATTGTAGAAAGAACTGACCAAAATGACTGCCGCCAGTCCCTGTCCGCAGGGTGAGCTCCAGTTGCCTCCTGCTTCTCTAAGAGACTTCCAAAATCAGCAGATATGTCTGCCCCTTTCAAATTACTGCTGCTGCTCTGGGTCAGTTCAGTTCAGTCGCTCAGTCATGTCCGACTCTTTGCAACCTCATGGACTGCAGCATGCCAAGCCTTCCTGTCCATTACCAGCTCCTGGAGTTTACTCAAACTCATGTCCATTGACTCGGTGACACCATCCAACCCTCTCATCCTCTGACGTCCCCTTCTCCTCCCGCCTTCAATCTTTAGCATCAGGGTCTTTTCAAATGAGTCAGCTCTTCGCGTCAGGTGGCCAAAGTATTAGAGCTTCAGTTTCAGCATCAGTCCCTCCAGTGAACACTCAGGACTGATCTCCTCTAGGATGGACTGGTTGGATCTCCTTGCTGTCCAAGGACTCAAGAGTCTTCTCTCCAACATCACAGTTCAAAAGCATCAGTTCTTTGGCACTCAGCTTTCTTTATAGTCCAACTCTCACATCCATATGTGACTACTGGAAAAACCATAGCTTTGACTAGATAGACCTTTAATATGCTGTCTAGGTTGGTCATAACTTTCCTTCCAAGGAGTAAGTGTCTTTTTTAATTTCATGGCTGCAGTCACCATCTGCAGTGATTTTGGAGCCCCAAAAAATAAAGTCAGCCACTGTTTCCCCATCTATTTGCCATGAAGTGATGGGACAGGATGATATGATCTTAGTTTCCTGAATGTTGAGCTTTAAGCTTCACTCTCCTCTTTCATTTTCATCAAGAGGCTCTTTAGTTTTTTGCTTTCTGCCTTAAGGGTGGTGGTATCTGCATATCTGAAGTTATTGATATTTCTCCCGGCAATCTTGATTCCAGCTTGTGCTTCATCCAGTCCAGTGATTCTCATGATGTACTCTGCCTATAAGTTAAATAAACAGGGTGACAGTATACAACCTTGACGTACTCCTTTTCCTTTTTGGAACCAGTCTGTTGTTCCATGCCCAGTTCTAACTGTTGCTTCCTGACCTGCATACAGGTTTCTCAGGCAGGTAAGGTGGTCTGATATTCCCATCTCTTTCAGAATTTTCCACAGTTTATTGTGATCCACACAGTCAAAGGCTTTGGCATAGTCAATAAAGCAGAAATAGATGTTTTTCTAGAGCTCTCTTGCTTTTTCGATGATCCATTGGATGTTGGCAATTTGATCTCTGGTTCCTCTGCCTTTTCTAAAGCCAGTTTGAACATCTGGAAGTTCGCGGTTCATATACTGCTTGAAGTCTGGTTTGGAGACTTCTGAGCATTACTTTACTAGTGTGTGAGATGAGTGCAATTGTTTGGTAGCTTGAGCATTCTTTGGCATTACCTCTCTTTGGGATTGAAATGAAAACTGACCTTTTCCAGTCCTGTGGCCACTGCTGAGTTTTCCAAATTTGCTGGCAATATTGAGTGCACACTTTCACAGCACCATCTTCCAGGATTTGAAATAGCTCAACTGGAATTCCATCACCTCCACTAGCTTTGTTTGTGATGCTTCTTAAGGCCCACTTGACTTTGCATTCCAGGATTTCTGGCTCTAGGTGGGTGATCACACCATCATGATTATCTGGGTCATGAAGAACTTTTTTGTATAGATTTTCTGTGTATTCTTGCCACCTCTTCTTAATATCTTCTGCTTCTGTTAGGTCCAGACCATTTCTGTTCTTTATGGAGCCCATCTTTGCCTGACATGTTCCCTTCATATCTCTAATTTTCTTGAAAAGATTTCTAGTCTTTCCCATTCTATTGTTTTCCTCTATTTCTTTGCACTGATCACTGAGGAAAGCTTTCTTATCTCTCCTTGCTATTCTTTGGAAGTCTGCATTCAGATGGGTATATCTTTCCTTTTCTCCATTGCCTTTCACTTCTCTTCTTTTCACAGCTATTTGTAAGGCCTCCTCAGACAGCCATTATGCTTTTTTGTATTCCTTTTTCTTGGGGATCGTCTTGATTCCTGTCTCCTGTACAATGTCACGAACCTCATTCCATAGTTCATCAGGCACTCTATCAGAACTAGTCCCTTAAATCTATTTCTCACTTCCACTGTAATACCTGAATGGTCTAGTGGTTTTCCCTACTTTCTTCAATTTAAGTCTTGAATTTGGCAATCAGGAGTTCATGATCTGAGCCACAGTCAGCTCCCAGTCTTGTTTTTGCTGACTGTATAGAGCGTCTCCATCTTTGGCAGCAAAGAATATAATCAATCTGATTCAGTGTTGGCCATCTGGTGATGTCCATGTGTAGAGTCTTCTCTTGTGTTGTTGGAAGAGGGTGTTTGCTATGACCAGCACGTTCTCTTGGCAAAATTTTGTTGGCCTTTGCACTGCTTCATTTTGTACTCTTAAGGCCAAATTTGCCTGTTACTCCAAGTATTTCCTGACTTCCTACTTTTGCATTCCAGTCCCCTATAATGAAAAGGACAACTTTTTTGGGTGTTGTTCTAAAAGGTCTGTAGTTCTTCACAGAACCATTCAACTTCAGCTTCCTCAGCCTTACTGCTTGGGGCATAGACTTGGATTACTGTGATATTGAATGGTTTGCCTTGGAAATGAACAGAGATCATTCTGTCGTTTTTGAGGTTGCATCCAGGTACTGCATTTTGGACTCTTGTTGACTATGATGGCTACTCCATTTCTTCTAAGGGATTCTTGCCCACAGTAGCAAATATTAATGGTCATCTGAGTTAAATTCACCCATTCCAGTCCATTTTAGTTCACTGATTCCTAAAATGTTGATGTTCACTCTCACCATTCCTATTTGACCACTTTCAATTTGCCTTGATTCATGGACGTAACATTCCAGGTTCCTATGCAGTATTGCTCTTTACAGCATTGGACCTTGCTTCTTCACTAGTCACAGACACAGCTGGGTATTGTTTTTGGTTTGGCTCCATCCCCTTATTCTTTCTGGAGTTATTTCTCCACTGATCTCCAGTAGCATATTGGGCACCTACCAGCCTAGAGAGTTCATCTTTCAATGTCCTATCTTTTTGCCTTTTCATACTATTCATTGGGTTCTCGAGGCAAGAATACTGAAGTGCCTTGCCATTCCCTTCTCCAGTGGCCCACATTTTGTCAGAACTCTCCACCAAGACCCGTCTGTCTTGGGTGGCCCCACAGGGCATGGCTTAGTTTCACTGAGTTAGACAAGGCTGTGGTCCATGTGATTAGAGTGGTTAGTTTTCTGTGATTGTGGTTTCAGCCTGTCTGCCCTCTGATGCCCTCTCTCGGTGCCTACCTTAGCATGTGAGATATTGTGTGTGCCCTTTAAAAGTGAAGTCTATTTCCCACAAGCCATTGGGTCTCCTGAAAGTGAGCCCCACTGGCCTTCAGAGCTAAATATTTTGGGGTCTCATCTTCCCAGGGCAGGAGCCCTATATGGGAATTACATCCCTTGCTCCTTAGGGAGATCCTTTGTAATTCTAATTATTCTCCCACTTGTGGATTCCCTACTCAGAGGGTGGGTCTTGACTTTACTATAACTCCACTCCTTCTACACATTTCAGTGTTATTTCTTCATTTCTTTAATTATAGAAGATCTTTTTGGGTAGGTTCCAATCTTTAAACTGAGAGTTCTGTAAATTGTTTTAATTTTTAGTGCACCCATAAGAGGAGGTGAGATCAGGGTCCTTCTACTCTGACATGTTGAGCCTTTTCCCTAGTCTATTTTTAATTATGTTATTCAGTGGCTCTTAGGTACAGAACACTAAAGGAAAAAAGCAGATTAACACTAAATAGAGCATAATTAAAGTTTCTCTATATAAGAATCACAGTGCAGATAGAGGAGAGAAAATGGTGTAATAGAATGATGTATGCTCACCTCCTCTCATGAAAACACCAAAAACACAACTAACTGCTGGAAAACTATCAACAACTACAAAAACAAAACAAAACAAAACAAAAAAACAAAACACTGAAACCTAGCAAAAACAGTACCCTGCATCCACAGAGAGGAAGCCTCAGTGAGACAATAGGAGGGGCACAATTACAATAAAATCAATTTATTGCAATCGCAATAAAATCACCCATAGCTGCTAGGTGGTCTATCCACAGACTGAAAAATAATTATACTGCAGATGTTCTACTACAGGAGTGAAAGTTCTAAACCTCACATCAGGGTCACCAGCCTGGGGGTCTGGCATGGGAAGGAGCCACCAGAGCATCTGGCTTTGAAGGCCAGTGGAGTTTCACTGCAGGAACTCCACAAGATGAAGGGAAATAAACTCCACTCTTAGAGGGTGTACCTCAGGACCCAGGGGAAAAGCAGTGACCTCGTAGGATCCTGGGTTGGACCTACCAGCTGGTATTGAAGAGTGTGCTGCAAGGAGCAGCTGAGGCTCACTGCAGACACAAAGACATTGGTGGTGGTAGTTCTGGAAAGTGTTCACTGGTTTGGGTCTGCCTGCAAAGTACTATTTTCTTACCAAGACCTGGCCCAACCCAACAGCCTATAGGTCTAATGCTGGAATGCCTTGGGCCACAAACCAATAGCAATCTGTCTGCCTGAAGTCTTCCTGAGCCTATAGCTGTCTGCTAAACCGATCCCTTGACATGGCCCTGCCCAGCAGAGGGACAAGACCCACCAGTGGAAAGGAAACCACCTACCAGGACATATGCACAAGCCTCTTAGACCAGCCTCATCAATCAGGGGACAAACAGCACAAGCAAGAAGGACTACAACCCTGCAGAACAGAAATTGCAATCACAGAAAATTAGACAAAATGAGATGGCAGAGGAATTTTCCCCAGACAAATGAACAAGTAAAACCACCAAAGAACAACTAAGTGAAGTGGAGGTAGGCAATCTACCCCAAAAAAGAATTCAGAGTAATGATAATAAAGATGAGCCAAACCTTGGAAAAAGAATGGAGGCATACACTGAGAAGACACAAGAAATGTTTAACACAGAGCTAGAAGATCTAGAGAACAAACAAGCAGGTGAATAATACAATACCTGAGATGAAAAATTAGAAGGAATCAATAGCAGAATACATGAGGCAGAAGAATGAATAAGAGCTACAAGACAGGATGGGGAGAATTACTGTCACAGAGCAGAATAAAGAAAGAAGAATGAAAAGAAATGAGGACAGTCTAACAGACCTCTGGGACTACATTAAACACACCAACATTTGCATTATAGGGGTCCCAGGAGGAGGGGAGAGAGTAAAGGACCTGAGAAAATATTTGAAGAGATAATAGCTGAAAACATCCCTAATGTGGGAAAGGAAAAGAAGCAAGTCTAGGAAGCAAGAAGAGTCCCAGGCAAAAGGAACCTAAGAAGGAACATGCCATGGTGATCAAATTGACCAAAATTAAAGACAAATACATATATATGACAAACATACATATATATAGACAATTTAGATATATAAGCAACAGGGGAAAAGCAGCATACAAGGGAAATCCCATACGTTATCAGCTATTATTTTAGCAGAAACTCTGCACGCCAGAAGGGAGTGGCATAATATATTTAAAGTGATGAAAGGGAAGAACCTCCAACCAAGATACCCAGAAAGGCTCTCATTCAGATTCAACAGAGAAATAAAAACTTCACAGCCAAGCAAAAGCTAGGAGAATTCACCACCACCAGACCAGCTTTCCACAGATGCTAAAGGAACTTCTGGTGGAAAAGAAAAGGTCACAAACAGAAACAAGAAAATTACGAATGGAAAACTTCACTGTTAAATGCAAACATACAGTAAAGGTAGGAAATAATCCACACACCAGTATGATAATAAAACTAGCAATTGTGAGAAGAGGATAGTGCAGGATATTGGAAATGCATTTGAAATGAAAAAGACAAGACAAAATATTCTTGTTTTTATAGACTGCTGCATCAAAACCTCATGGTAATCACAAACTGAAAATCTGCAATAGACACACAAAAAAGGAATCCAAACACAACAATAAAGTTCATCAAATCACAAGAGAACAAAAGAGAGGAAGAGGGAGAAAAACAGACCTAACAAAAACAAATCCAAAACAATTAACAAAATGGCAGAAAGAACATACATATTTCCAAGTGGTGCTAGTAGTAAAGAATCTGGCTGCCAATGCAGGAGATGTAAGAGATGCTGGGTCGGGAAGATCACCTGGAGAAGGAAATGGCAACCAACTCCAGTATTCTTGCTTGGAAAATCCCATGGACAGAGGAGCCTGGCAGGCTACATACAGTACATAGGGTCACAGAGTTGGACACGACCAAAGTGACTTGGCACACATTGATAATTACCTTAAACATAAGCAGATTAAATGTTCCAACCAAAAGATGGACTGGCTGAATGGATACAGAAGCAAGCTCTGTCAATGAAAGTGAAAGTGAAGTCGCTCAGTCGTGTCCGACTCTTTGCAACCCCATGGACTGTAGCCTACCAGGCTCCCCCCTCCATGGGATTCTCCAGGCAAGAGTACTGGAGTGGGTTGCTATTTCCTTCTCCAGGGGATCTTCCAGACCCAGGAATCGAACCCCAGTGTCCCGCATTCCAGGCAGACGCTTTAACCTCTGAGCCACCAGGGAAGCCCCCAAACTGTCAATATATGCTGCCTATAAGTGACTCATTTCAGATCTAGGGCCATGTACAGACTGAAAGTGAGGGGATGGCAAAAGGTATTCCATGCAAATGGAAATCAAAAGAGAGCTGGAGTAGCAATACTCATATCAGACAAAACAGACTAAAGAATGTTAGAAGAGGCAATGAAGGGTACTAAGTAATGATCAAGCGCTTGATCCAAGAAGAAAATATAACAATTATAAATATTTATGCACCCAATGTAGGAGCACCTCAATATACTAACAAATACTAACAACCATAAAAGAGGAAATCAAAAGTAACACAATAATGGAGACTTGAACACCCCAATTAAACCAATGGACAGATTATCTAGGCAGAAAATAAGAAAACACAGGCCTTCAATGACCTTAATATTTATAGAGCATTCCATCCAAAAGCAGCAAAATACACATTCTGTTCAAATTCACATGGAACATTCTGCAGGATTGGTCACATGCTGTGCCACAAAGCTAGCCTGAGTAAATTTAAGAAAATTGAAATCCTATCAAGCATTTTTTCCATCAACAACTCTGAGATCAGAAATCAATTATAAGGAAAAAAGAAACAAAAACACTGCAGAAAACAAATACACAGAGGCTAAAGAAGGTGCTGCTACTAAATAACCAATGGATCACTGAAGAAATCAGAGGAAATAAAAAAACACATAGACACAAATGAAAATGAAAGCACGATAATCCAAAACCTATGCAATTCAGCTAAAGCAGTTCTAAGAGGGAAGTTTACAGCATACAGTCTAACCTCAGGAAACAAGAAAAGTCTGAAATAAAAAACCTAACCTTACACCTAAAGCAACTAGAGTAAGAAGAACAAACAAAACCTAAAGTTAGTAGGAGGAAAGAAATCATAAACATCAGGACAGAAATACAGAGAGACAAAACAATTTAAAAAAAAAGAAACTTAAAGCTGGTTCTTTGAAAAGATAAATAAAATTGATAAACCTTTAGCCAGACTCATCAAGGAAAAAAAAAAAAAAAAAGCTCAAATCAATAAGATTAGAAATGAAAAAATAAGAGTTTTAATGGACATCACAGACATACAAAGGATCATAAAAGACTACTACAAACAACTATATGCCAATAAAATGGACAACCTAGAAGAAATGGACAAATCCTTAGAAAGGTATGATCTCTCAAGACTGAATTAGGAAGAAATAGGAAAAAATATGAATAGACTAATCAAGTACTGAAATTGAAACTGTCATGTAAAACTCCCAAGCAGGGCAAGGAGCTGGTGAGACAAACTGAGAGTAGCATTGACGTATATTCACTACCGTTTGTAAAGTAGATGGCTAGTGGCAAACTGCTCTGCAGCGCAAGGAGCTGCACTTGGCGCCCCATGATGACCTAGAAGGGCGGGATTGGGAGGGGGCGCTCAAGAGGGAGGGCATATATATATACATACAGCTGATTCACACTGTTGTATAGCAGAAACTAATAGAACATTGTAAAACAATTATACTTAAATTAAAAATAAAAAAATTTAAAAATAACCAAAAAACTCCCAAGTATGAAAGTCCAGGACCAGATGCTACACAGGCAAATTCTAGCAAATATTTAGAGAAGAGTTAACACCTATCCCTCTGAAACTTTTCCAAAGACTTGCAGAGGAAGGAATACTCCCAAACTCATTCTGTGAGGCCACCATCACCCTGATAGCAAAACTAGAGAAAGATACAACAGAAAAAGAAAGTTACAGTCTAAAATCACTGATGAACTCAGAGGCAAAAATCCTCAACACAATACTAGCAATCCAAATCCAACATTATATCAAAAGGATCATACACAATGATCAAGTGGGATTTATCCCAGGGATGAAGATTTTTTCAGTATCCACAAATCAATCAGAGTGATACACTATATCAACAAATTCAGGGGGGAAAAAAACCCATGTGATCATCTCAATACATGCAGAAAAAGCTAGTGACAATTTAGTTTTTGACAGAATGGACTCATTTATGATAGTCTCTGGAAAATGCACATAGAAGGAATCTACCTCAATATCATAAAGGCCATATAATTGCAGACGCTTTACCCTCTGAGCCACCAGGGAAGCCCTGACAAACCTATAGATAACATCATATTCAGTGGTGAAAAGTTGAAAGCATTTCCTATAAGATCAGAAATAAGACAAGGATGTCCATTCTCACTAATTTTATTCAAAACAGTTTTGGAAGTCCTCACCATGGCAATCAGGGAAGAAAAATGTAAGAAATCCATATTGGAAAAAGTAGAAGTAAAACTGCCACTGTTGGCAAATGATGTGATACTATACACAGGCCCCAAACCCTACCAGACCGACTAGAGCTCATCAGTGAATTCAGCAGAATCGCAGGATACAAAGTTAATACACAGAAATCTGTTGCATTTCTATACACCAGCAATGAAAGACCAGCAAGAGAGAGAAACAATCCAATTTACCATTGCTTCAAAAAGAATAAAATACCTAGGAGTAAGAAAAACCCAAGTAAGATGGTAGGTGTTGCAAGAGGGCATCAGAGGGCAGACACACTGAAACCATACTCACAGAAAACTAGTCAATCTAATCACACTAGGACCACACCCTTGTCTGACTCAATGAAACCAAGCCATGCCTGCAGGGCAACCCAAGATGGGAGGGTCATGGTGGAGAGGTCTGACAGAATGTGGTCCACTGAAGAAGGGAATGGCAAGCCACTTCAGTATTCTTGCCTTGAGAACCCCATGAACAGTATGAAAAGGCAAAATGATAGGATACCAAAAGAGAAACTCCCCAGGTCATTAGGTGCCCAATATGCTACTGGAGATCAGTGGAGAAATAACTCCAGACAGAATGAAGGGATAGAGCCAAAGCAAAAACAATACCCAGTTATGGATGTGACTGGTGATAGAAGCAAGATCCGATGCTGTAAAGAGCAATATTGCATAGGAACCTGGAATGTCAGGTCCATGAATCAAGGCAAATTGGAAGTGGTCAAACAAAAGATGGCAAGGGTGAACGTCGACATTCTAGGAATCAGCGAACTAAAATGGACTGGAATGGGTGAATTTAACTCAGATGACTATCATATCTACTACTGCGGGTGGGAATCCCTCAGAAGAAATGGAGTAGCCATCATGGTCAACAAGAGAGTCCGAAATGCAGTACTTGGATGCAGTCTCAAAAATGACAGAATGATCTCTGTTCGTCTCCAAGGCAAACCATTCAATATCACAGTTATCCAAGTTGATGCCACATTAATATTATTTAAATGTTAAAATTTTAGAATTTAAGAAACACTAGAAAGTACATTTCCAGAAAGAGGTCAAAAAGGAACAAATATATCAGATATAGGTAGATTATTTCCAGGAATAATAGTAAAAGTTTCTAACACAGGTAGTCGTGTTAGAACATGGTCTAACATATTGCCTTCCCCAGATGAACTGATTACTTTTCTTCACAGAGCAACTTTTTCTGATATTCACAGTCTGCTTTCTGATCGTTTATCTCACAAAGAGATTGGGTGACGGCATGTGTCTGGACCATTATAGACCCACTCCCATTTCCAAAAATAACCCCACCACCTCTCACCTTAGATCTACTGTATTCATAAGCCATGTGTATGAAGGATAGAGTTCATAGCCAGCACATTAAATGCTCCTTTTCTCTTTGTTTTAAAGTTTGAAACCCTTGTGTATATATATGAAAGTTGGAGTTTTTATTTGAACAGCACCTCCAGCCTCATTTCATGCTATTCATAGAATTGTGAACAGATTCCATTGGTGTTAAAAAGGATCCTAGGGACTATGAACCTCCCTATAATATTCCTGATAACCATTTATTCAGTTTTCTTTTTTTCACTAGACTTACCTCTACTTCCAAGGCTGTCTCTACCATTGTCAACTAGCATCAGCTGGTAGAGTGTTTTCTTAGACGATGTTCAAATATCCTTATGAAACTATTTTAAGGAATAGTTCTCCTGCATGTTCTAGAGCCAGGCACTTAGCCAGATGATGCTAACATACTAATAAGCAGAAATGAACATGTTCCTCCCTGTAACTTCCACAGTTTAGGACATTTATTATAATAGCTAACATTGAATGATTATACTAAGTGGCAGATATTATGCTTTAGTGCTTTCTATACAATTTCTCATTTAATCTTCATAATGACCTTATGAAAAACTGTTAAAACCGCTTATTCATTCTTAAGATCTGAGGCTTAAAGAGATAAACAACAGTAGCTAGTATTGGCAAAACCAGATTGCACAAGGACCTACTGTATAATACAAGGAACTATACTCAATATTATATAATAACCTATAAATGAATAGAATCCGAAAAAGAAAATATATATATGTATAAATGAATCACTGTGTTGTATACCTGAAACTTACATGATATTATAAAATCAGCCGTAGTTGAATAAAAAATTAAAAAAAAACAATAAAACAAAACAACCAGGGGACTTCCCTGGTGATCCAGTGGTAAGAATCTGCCTGCCAATACAGGGACATGTATTTGATCCCTGGTGGCTCAGATGGTAAAACGTCTGCCCGCAATGCAGGAGACCCAGGTTCGATCCCTGGGTTGGGAAGATCCCCTGGAGAAGGAAATGGCAACCCACTCTAGTACTCTTGCCTGAAAAACTCCATGGACTGTCTGCTGAGGAGCCTGGTAGCCTACAGTCCATGGAGTCGCAGAGTCAGACATGACTGAGCAACTTTCACTTCACTTCACAGGGAAGATCCTACATGCCATGGGCAGCTAAAGCCCTGCACCACAGCCATAAGCCCACACACCTAGAGCTTGTGCTCTGGCTTACCAAGAGAAGCCACCGCAGCGAGAAGCTTGAGCATAGCAATGAAGAGAAAGCCCACGCACAGCTTTGAAGACCCAGCACAGCCAAAAATAAATTTAAAAAACCAACAACCCAGAATGCAAGTGTAGGTTCTGATACCAAAAGCTCTAGTTTTAACCAGTAAAACAATCTGCCTCTCTGTTTTAAAAACCAATCCTTCATCTGCAGGCAACTATCATGATTCTAGCTTGTATTTACACTATGTTATTCATAGCCTACCAGTGGCTGTTTAGTTTGTCTACCTGAGCTTTCAAGGCAGAAAACTCTTGCTTCCTTGTCCATAGAGTGACAGGCACTCTTCCTTGTCCTAGCAGAGTGCCAGGCAGAAAGAGATACAGTACATCTAATTTCTTAAAACAAACCCCCTCTTTGCCTTCATTTTCTCGTTTTCACAAGTGCCCCACCCAATGGCAAGCTCACAGGTCAGTTAGAATCTCCTCCTTGACTGCTGTTTCCTCAAACACTTGTTTGTGTTCACATTCAAACTACTTTCATTACAAAGCTCCCCACTTACCTTTTTGAAGCAGTAGAAAGAGAATTGGAGGAGCTTCCAGGAGATCTGAGTTTCCAGCTCAGTGTTTTAGAATGTATGACTTAATATTTACCTTTGGGCAGAGCACTTCTTTTAAGTGTCCTCAGGGTTAACACCCATTCATTATAGTTAATCCCTTGGAGCGATTGGAAAGATAAGATTAGGTATGGGAGAACAATTTGATAACTCAAGTATGTTATGTAATTTAATGCCTATTAGAACAGTGTAGCTGAAATATTAATATAAAATTTTCCTTTAAGAGCCAAAATGTTAATAAAGAACTGATTGCCATATGTTTCTGAGGAGAAAGGGTCAGAGTTCTCAGTGCTACACTCATTGAAGTCTATTCCAAAGGCCCCAGCCCTGTCTAAACCATTTTTCCCCCTAATCCTCTTGCATTTTCCTTTTATTTTCAAATTCACACCTTCATAGAATAAAGGAACTTCAAAGTAAGAAAGAATCTTAGAATTGATTTACTTCAATAAACTCTCATTTTACAAATGAGTTTGCTTGGGTCTCCCTGCCCTAAATTTTAATTCTATTTTCATTTCTGAGTATCCCGATTTACATAAACCTCCCTATCCCTAGTTTCAACAGGATCCACCTTACCCCTTCCTTCCTGTACCTTCACTCCCTAATCCTGCACCCACTCCTCTCTGTGGGCCATTTCATCCCAGGGGAAACCTGTTTTCATTATTGTCATTGGCCTATTCTTCTTACATACAATTTTAAAGTTGTAAAATCATTTTTCTTCAAATTTTGTAAGCTATGTTTATATTTGACAGGGCTAAAATATTTCTGTTATTATGATTAAACAGTCCAAAACCCTTTATTCAAATGATTAGATGAACTTATAGAAGTAGACTCAAAGACACAGAAAACAAAGTTACTAAAGAGGAGTGTGGAGAGAGGGGTAAATTAAGAGTTTGAGATTAACATATATACCAGTAAGACAGAAATATATGACCAACAAAGGCTTACTGTATAGCACAGGAAACTACACTCAATATTTTGTAATAGTTTATAAGGGCAAAGAATCTGGAAAAGAATACATATGTATATATCTGAATCATACTGTTGTACACATGAAACTAACACAAAATAGTAAATCAACTGTACTTCAATAAAAAAATAAAATTAAAAAACTTTTTTCTTCATTTATTTTTCCTATGATATACATATTACCTCCTGGACTGTCTTATGTCTATGCATCATGTATTGTAGGACACTTTCTTGGGCAAAAAGAAAGCTGTCAAAAGCTGAATATTTCAGCATGTTTAAAATAATAAAATCCATTTTAACATTAGCTGTAACTAAAATCCACTAGATTTTTTAAAAATCTACTATCACATCAGTCTAGTATAAACTTATAAAATGACAAAAAAATTATTAAAATATGAGAAAAATAACTTCACTAAAATTATTGTTGTGTTTAATCTATTTTGTTTATTTATTTTAAGTGAGGGGATTTCCTGGTACCATTTCACCTGTTGACCACAATATAAGGTCCTTTAATACTATGGAAATCAAAGATCTTAGACATGAAAAGGATGATTTGGATAAAATGGGCACAAAGAAATACTATGATGTGGAAATATTTTAAAAGAATGTTGCTGTTGCTAAGTCGCTTCAGTCGTGTCCGACTCTGTGCGACCCCATAGACGGCAGCCCGCCAGGCTACCCCATCCCTGGGATTCTCCAGGCAAGAATACTGGAGAATGTTAGGGAATCAGAAAAATCAGCCATTGTGAAAAAATTGCTAGTGTAGCCTTGAGTTTTCCACATGGCCCAGTGGTAAAGAACCCACCGGCCAAAGCAAGAGACAGGAGACACAGGTTCGATCTCTGAGTTGGAGTGATCCCCTGAGTAGGAAATGGCAACCCACTGGAAAATTTCATGGACAGGGGAGTCTGGCAGACTACAGTCCAAAGGACTGCAAAGAGTCAGACACGACTGAGCCGAGCATGCACAGCCTTGACTCAAACGGCAGAAATTAGAAGTATAATAATTTTTGCTATAATCAAGAGGAAGAGAAAATCATGAGTTTAACAAGGAGAGAAACAGACGTTGCTCTAACTGTAAAGCTTAATTGACACAATTCAAGGGAGAGAGAGGGGGTTTCTCTGGACTGAACTGGCTGAGTCTATAGCCACTTATTCATTCACACACCAGGGAGCAGGACTGTCACGAGATCAGATTTGATAACATTTTGCTGTCAAACTTAAATGCTAGATGCCCACGACTCTAAGTATCCTTAAACAGAAAACTTTTGAAATGACACTTTGTTACTCACTTACTTATAGGAATAAACAACCTGTCCTTGAACTTGGAACCCTCTAAATCAGTTTGAATCCTCTAAATCAGTGTAAATGGTTAAAGTCATGCACAACTAAGCATTTTTGTTTTTTTTTTGCTATATACGGATCCTTGCTGACAAAGCTGATATTTTATCTAAATGACAAAGCAATGTCTAAAGGTTCTTTCCAGTTTGAGGGTTCTTTCCAGTCCAACCATATATTTATTTTCAGAAAGCTTATCAGTGCTATGTGTGGGGACCCAGAAAACATGGATGATGAGCTTCTTAGTTTAGGGAGAAGAAAATAAAATAATAAACAAGCAATGCATTGATTACAGTATGAAATATTGACTAATGACAAAATAAAATGTACTCTTCTTTCAACCCATAGTTTGCAGACCTTATGTATGGCAGAGAGATGAGTGTTCAGTTTTGTAGAAATGACATAATTTTTTCTCCAAATAAGAAGAGTCATCATAAATTGACCACTAACCATATGCTTGACAGAGCTGTAAATTATTAATACCTTTACCTGAATTATCTCCTTTAGCCTTCACAAAAACTATGATCTATTATAGTATCTTATTTTTCATGTGAAATCATTTGTGCAAAGTCACACAGGTAATAAGCATTGAACTTAGTGGCAAACTCAGGAGGCCTTCCTCAAGAGCTCACAGCACTAACCACAGCAGAAAGTCCAGTGTGGAGCAGTTTTCTGCTGATCCATGCATGGCTCACTGGGAGGCATGGCCAGATGGTTTGCCGGTCAGCTCTGAGGTGAGTCCAGTGGACTGAAAGAGATGTGGTTCAGGAAACTGAGGATGATTGTGGCTTCCTGATCAAAGATGGGGGAAATAAATACCACGTGTGATTTTGAAAAGTTTGAGTTACAGAGGTAGGGGAGGTCAAAAGCATCCAGGAATGCAGAGTTCTTATGATTATGCCCTTGTCCTTTCCAAAGCCTAGCACCATCTTGCTCCCACCAGTGAACATGTGCGTGGTTACTCAATCGTGTCTGATTCTTTAAGGCTCCATGGACTGTGGCCCACCAGTCTCCTTTGTCCATGGGATTTTTCAGTCAGGAATACTGCAATGGGTTGCCATTTCCTCCTCCAGGGGATCTTCCAGGAATCAAACCTGCATCAAACCTATGTCTCCTGCATTCCAGGCAGATTCTTTACCCACTGAGCCATCAGGAAAGCCCTTCGCATCCGTGACATTATGTGATATTTGGGATTTCTTGCTGTGGGTAGGGTAACTTTCACTGAGATAGCTACCTTTTTCAGTTAGAAACTGAGTAAATGAGGTCAGTTTACCTGAGATCTTCATGTATCCACAGATTTTTATTAAATGCTTTATCTTTAATAGCAAGAGGCAAAGTCTACACTGGCCAACAAGTATCAGATAGAAGGCTTCCATTGTAGCAGAGTGTGTTTAAATTTTCTCATATTTGAGAATGTATTTAACATTCTCATAAGATAATGCCATATTTGAGGGATGAAGCAACTGTTTCCTAGATATTAAATATGAGAGTGTTATGCTTTTTAAGAAAAAAAATCTAGAAATTATGTTTTCTTCATTTTAAAAGATCTGTGGCATGAAGTTTTCCCTCCCTTATATTAATTCAGTGATCTAATTTTATGCATTCTCTGAAACACTGAAATATTTCTGTAGTCCTTATGTTTCTAAACTATGAATCATTTCATTTCTACATTTGGTGCAGAAAATATTACTGCTCCCTAATAAATATGAATATTCCTCTTTATATTGATTTGTACATCCCCCCAAATTTGCACTTAATTTTAAAATGTGATGAATCACTATAAAATAGAAAGAGATAATGATAATCCTGAAAATAAAAGGGAAATTTTAATTTTCCCTCTGGGAAAAATTTATACAACAATGAAACTTGCTGTTTAACTTTTGCTTGAATGAAATCTAGACATTTTGAACATCCCAAAGGTCGAACTGCATTTTGTTAAAAAGTGACTTCAAGGAAGAACCCAGGGAGAACATGAAGAAGCTACATTTTCCTACCTGGCAAAACAGGTGCCCATTAAAATCATGGCCCTGGCAAAAGAAACTTTATTGTTTAACCACTTCATTATCTGACTTCCTCTAAGTAAAGACCATTATCTGTGTTGCTAATAATAATACCTGGAAAAACACACATTCCAAAAGTGTCGGGAAACTCATCCTACTTTGAAATTCTCATTTAAGAGGATGTTACAGGATACTGCAGGACCAGCGATTGAAAAACAAAGGTGTGCAAAAACAAACAAATCAGGTTTCAAAGCCTAAAAACAAAGATAATAGGAAAGAGTCTAAACTTGTACAGCCTGTTTGTTTTTTGTCAGAACAAATGCTGGGAATGAATGAGAGAGAGGATGAAAGAAGTGTGGTGGGAAGATTATGGCTGGTGAATTTTCCATTTCTTTCCTATAATGAACATATGCTACTACTTTTATATTATGTATTTTTTTTAAAAAAAGCTTTAAAAAAATTAGTTTTGCTTCTCCCATCACCATATATGTATATGGCAACTGAGCATACCAGCCCCATTCTCTGGTAATCATGCAAAAAGATATTGAGTATGAAATTAAGGCCATTTCACCAGATTTCAAGGCAAGCTAACCTCAGTAATTCCCTACTTCAAAACAAAAGATTTTAAAATTTAACTTCTATTTCTATCAAACCATCTTGACTAGTTATCTTCAACACTGAACTCTACTTAAAACAGTACATCAAGAGACTGTACATTAGATTAAATGAAAACAAAATACTCTCTGATTACGGGTGGCTTTGAATGGAAATATTCCATTCACTGATACATATTTTCTGGAGGAAATGATGAAATCATTTCATCACCATTATTTTAGGAACTGGTAAAAGTTACCCTAATAAAGGGCTTCCTTGGTGGCTCAGATGGTAAAAAATCTGTCTGCAATGAGGGAGACCAGGGTTTGATCCCTGGGTTGGGATGATCCCCTGGAAAGGGGAATGGTAACCCACTCCAGTATTCTTGCCTGGAGAATTCCATGGACAGAGAAGCCTAGGTGAGCTATAGTCCATGGAGTTGCAAAGAGTTGGACACAACTGAGCAACTAACAGACACATACACCCTAATAAAATTCATACTGGAACTAGAATATTGTCTTTGTAAAGAATCCACTTGCAGGCTCATAAATTTGCATGTTGCAGAAGGACAGCTGCAGAGTTGCTTTGGCTTGTGCTTACACTTCACAGAATTGAAGGCGTCTAGGAGAAGTTTTAGTTGGTGTGCTGATGTCCTGATAAAGAAAGGGGACAGTATGGTGTAGAAACTACAGCTGAAACAATTGCACCCCTCAGATTCAAATTCTAACAAAACTACTAATAGACTAGAAGAATGTTTAACTTTCTAAACCTCAGAGATCTACATCTTAAAGAACATTGATTCTAGTCTAGATATATCATAGACAAACTGATAAAAAGCCAAAGATTAAAGACAAATTAAAGCAGCCTGTGAAAGACAGCATACTGTAATCAGGATAGCAATAATTTAAATCATCACTGACTTCTCATCAGAAACTATAGAGACCAGAGGCCATCATTCAAAATGATAAAAAGAAAAAAAAAGTCATCTAGTCAGAATTTTATACCTAGAAAAAAAAATCTTTAAGAATTAAATAAAAATATTTTCATTTATAAAGGCTTATCATAAAGATAAAAGAAAACTGAGAGATATTGCTAGAGAATCACTGTAACATAAGAAATGCTAAAAGAAGTTTTTCCAGGCTAAAAAGAAATTATTTACAAGGAAAACTGGATCTTTAAGAAAAAATAAAGAACATCAGAAATAGTAAACATCTTGGAAAATACAAAAAATAGTTTTCCTTTAAATGTATTATACTGTAGATTTAATTTCATATGTAGAAGTAATATATATGTGAACCATAATGTAAAGGATGGGAGGATGAGTGGGATAGCAAGTTTTCTATAATGGTTTTGAAAACTTATTAATTAATACTCAGAGCCACCACTAAGTCAGTAGATGAGTTAATATTGAATTCTAAAAATACTCAAATGATTTTAGAGAAGACATAGAAGGAAGAACAGCAAGTGAAGAAAAGAAGGAACATGAGGAAAACAAAATACTAAGACGGTATAGTTATATCTAACAATTACACTAAGTTAAGTGGTCCAGTTTACTCCTTGGAAGGAAAGTTATGACCAATCTAGATAGCATATTGAAAAGCAGAGACATTACTTTGCCAACAAGGGTACATCTAGTCAAGGCTATGGTTTTTCCAGTGGTCATGTATGGATATGAGAGTTGGACTGTGAAAAAAGCTGAGCACCAAGGAATTGATGCTTTTGAATTGTGGTGTTGGAGAAGACTCTTGAGAGTCCCTTGGACTTCAAGGAGATCCAATCAATCCATTCTAAAGGAGATCAGTCTTGAGTGTTCATTGGAAGGAATGATGTTAAAGCTGAAACTCCAGTACTTTGGCCACCTTATGTGAAGAGTTGACTCATTGGAAAAGACTCTGATGCTGGGAGGGATTGGGGGCAAGAGAAGCGGACGACAGAGGATGAGATGGCTAGATGGCATCGCTGAGTCGATGGACATGAGTTTGAGTAAATCCCAGGAGTTGGTGATGGACAGGGAGGCCTGGCATGCTGCAATTCATGGGGTGCAGAGTCAGACATGACTGAGCGACTGAAGTGAATTGAACTGAAGTGGTCCAAATTTTCCAAGTAAAAAGAAGAGATTGTCAGATAATCTTTAAAAGGAAAATCTAACTATATGAGGTCTGTAAGAGAAGAACTTTATAAGACACAGATAGGTTGAAAGTAAATGGATAGAAAAGATATATACATGTGAAAAAGTAGGCTGATTTGGTTATATTAATGTCAGGAAAAAAAAGCAAAAAACTTCAAATGAAGATTTACCAGAGGTAAAGAAGAATACAATTCATCAGGAAATTATAACAATTATAAAAGTGTATGTGCTTAATGTTAGCACTTCAAAATAGGTAAAGCAAAAATTGACTGAATTTTAAGAAGCAAAAGATCATTCTAACACTACAAGTAGAGATTTTAATATCCATGTCGCAGTAAGTGAATAACTACCTCCCCCGACCAAAGCATTAGACATAGACCTCAGTCTTAGAATTGATTATTGGAAAGGATCTTTATTAGATGACCTGCTACTACAGAAGGGACACTCGCTTTGTCACCCCACTGATGACACAAACAATTTTCAGAGTTTCTAAGGTGAGTAGTTCTGAGTGATTCCTATCACCATTTCTGTACATGTCCTGCATTCATTTTTCTTGTAACATAATTTCTTCATCGCCAAAAAGTGCCTGAGCATCATTTTCTGGATCTGGCCTGTAAAGATTCTCTTCTCATCTCATTCTCTTTACTTAACTTTAAGAATCATTTACATTTTAATTGTAATGTTTTGCTCTATATAGCTTCTTTACAACATAAGTGCTATAGATCTTAACAGCAGTATTAGCCAGTGGACGGTTTGTTTATTTTGTGGCTGTGTTACTACTAATGGACTGCAATGATGGCATAAACAGGCCAATTCACTTTCATGCTTATTGATCATTCTCCAAAAGACATAAAAAAAGACAGAACATCTTTTTTGACAGATTAAACTGATAACAAGTTTAGACTATAAGCCTGGTCTTTGAAAAAAAAAAAAGGAGCAGAGTGTTTTTCACTCTCCTCTTCAATCCCTCCCGCTTTTGCAAATAGGCATGGTCCTTGACAATCTTTTATAAATAAAAGATTAAAGCACCAATTTAGCTCATGCTACTTCTCAAAGGAGAGCTACTTCTTCCTAGGGAGAGTAATACAGAACTGAGCATGCAGGCTCTCCATCCTACCACCAGCCCCCGTGTTCTCTGCTCATCAGCTGTGGATGTCAGCTACCCTCTTTCAGCACCTGATCTCATCTCTCACACAATGGGGTGTAAGGACAGGCTGCCCCTCCTATTTCACAAGGTTGGCTCAAACCTTGAATTGGATTTTTGCTAGCATACTTTGTAAAACCAGGAGACCTAATACAAATAGTCGGTGTCACCACTGTTCTCCATTTAATTAGACCCTATTTAAATAGAGAAGGTGAAAGCTCTAGTATCACTGTCTTAATTATTTTGCTTCTTTCTCATTTCTAACGTCATTACTTCATGTCATTAGGCCTCACGGCTCGATGTGTTTGTGAAAAAGAATGAAAAAGCGTCTTCAATTTCCAGTAAAAGCACACTCTACCTTTGGTCGGAGTGCAGTTTTTAATTATACAACAGAAGCATATTCCCCAAACTCAGAAAGGGGCATTCCTCTGATTCTGATTAGATTTATACTTTAGGATCGATAGCACAAGTCATATCTGCCCTCCACTGAGTATATGACTTGCCTTAGGGTTTTTAATGGGCTTCCCTTGTGGCTCAGCGATGAGGGAGACCTGGGTTCAATCCCTGGGTTGGGAAGACCCCCTGGAGAAGGGAAAGGCTACCCACTCCAGTATTCTGGCCTGGAGAATTCCATGGGCTGTGTAGTCCATGGGATCACAAAGAGTTGGACACGACCGAGCGACTTTCACTTTCACTTAGGGTTTTTAAAACCTTTCTTCACCCTGGAAGAGACACTGGAATCTGTGTATTTGCCCACCTTATCCTATTTCTCTGTCCTCTACTCCATGAAATAGACTCATTGCTTTGTTCTCTAACACTTGGATATACATAATTCATAAGCTGTGTTTAATGGTATACATGCTTTAGATATTGAAAAAGAAGAGATTTACAAAGGGATTTATAAAAAAGTGATTGTGAAGTACAGTCTAGTGTTGCACTAGGTATAATGAAAAAAGCAAGCAAAGCCAAAATTTTTCCTCAAACCTTGCCTTTGTGTAGGGTTGTTACTAGAGCATGCTTCCTGTAGAGCATAGGGCCAGAATGTACTTTTCCAAAAATACCTGAGTCATCATTAGTCCAGAAGGTTCTTGGGTCAGGCTTGGTCAGGATGTTGGCGTGATTACTTGGCTCTTTCACCTTGAAAACATAAGGAGGAAAGAAGTGATGTGAAAAACTGGCTTCACTGTTTCAGGCCTACAGATCAATGGGCAAGATTCCAAGGTTGAAGTTTGCACATACAGCACATCTCTGCCCTTATTAAGGTGACCTACCCTCCTGGATTGGCCAGGACTATGCTGCTTGTAGCACTGGAAGTCTCAAATGCTGGCAAACCCTTCAGTCCTGGACACACTGGAATGGATGGTGACCCCAGACCTGATGCGGTTTCACTGCCAAAGTGCATGGGAACTGGAGTTCCTCTCCTACTTTCTCCCTCTTCCTGTGCCTTTTGTGGTATGCAAACTGCATGCCTGGATGCAAAAGTCCCTCCCCACCATGATTAGCAAGCTTATCTATGTAATGTATATTCTTATATCACATAAAAACATTTTGGACTTCTATATAATAGAGATGGTACTTTCAGTATATATGCTTGGGAAAACACATAGTAAGGAAGAGCTACTTTTAATCCAGTTGCACTTTAAAATGAATTCTTATTTTATCATTATAACAGAATCTGTATTTTAAAATAATAGCACATGCATATATGCAACATATATTATGACCGAGGATGAGATGGCTGGATGGCATCACGGACTCAATGGACGTGAGTCTGAGTGAACTTCGGGAGTTGGTGATGGACAGGGAGGCCTGGCGTGCTGCAATTCATGGGGTTGAAAGAGTCGGACACGACTGAGCGACTGAACTGAACTGAAAGACTGCCTAATGCACATTCAACTAATAAACTTTTTACAATAAACACCAGAGAACTGCAGACCTGCAATGATCATTTTATTTACTTGTGTGTGTGTGTGTGTGTGCACGCGCACATGATTTTATGATTATGATGTTTAGCTTCAAACATATTTTCAGTTGGGAAAATATAAATCTTAGTGTTAAAGTGGAAGTTACATTTATATATATATATATTGCAATGTGATATTTTGATTCCTGTGAAAATTCCCTAGTATTTATTATTTAAAGGATAAATTTCTTCCATTCCAGCAATAGTCAAAGTACTCTCAAGATTCTCAAAATACACCCTTCTATTGCAGCAAGACTGTCACTAACTATATTGTTTGGTTCTGTTGGCATTTTCTTTCCAGAGCAAGTCTTTATTGAAGAAGGAAGCGGTGTGTTCATTTACAACTTGGCACAAACTCTCTCTTGTTCTGAATTACCATCAGGGGATGTGTAGAAATCAGGATCTCAAAGAGTTCTTTGCATCCCCCACAATCACTGCAGCTCGGGGCTTATGGACAGATGAATGGATAAAGAAAATGTAGTATATACATACAATGGAATATTATTCTGACTTAGAAGGAAATCCTGCCATATGCAGTGACACGAATGAAACTTCAAGACACTATCCTATGTGAAATAAGCCAGACACAGAACAAATACTGCATGATACTACTTACTAGAGGCATTAGTAGTGAAACATGTAAAAGCAGAAAGTAGAATGTTGGTTGCCAGGGTCCAGGGGAAGGGGAAATAGGGAGTTGCCATATCATGTGTATAAAGTTGCAGTTATATAAGAAGATTAAGTTTTAGAGATCTGCCTAACAACATTGTGACTATAGTTAACATTACTGTATTTCACACAAAAATTTGTTAAGAGGGTAGGCTTCATATTGTGTTCTTACCCCCACCCACAACAGAAACATCTAGTAATAAAATCATCATCCTATGTCTGTTATGTTTCAGATATACACACAAAATATTTCATACATAAGTACGTAAGTGGTCTACATTTTAATAATGGACTTTTCTGGTAATGTTGTTGCTGTTCAGTGGCTCCTGTGTGTCTGACTCTTTGCGACCCCATGAACTGCAGTAAACCAGGCTTCCCTGTCATTCACTATCTCCCACAGCTTGCCCAAACTCATGTCCATCAAGTCGGTGATGCTATCCAGGCATCTCATCCTCTGTCATCTCCTTCTCCTCCCGCCTTCAATCTTTCCCAGCATCAGGGTCTTTTCCAATGAGTCAGGTGGCCACAGTACTGGAGTTGCAGCTTTAGCATCAGTCCTTCCAATGAATATTCAGAGTTGATTTCCTTTAGGATTGAGTGGTTTGATCTCCTTGCTGTGCAAGGGATTCTCAAGAGTCTTCTCCAAAACCACAGTTTGAAAGCATCATTTCTTCAGTGCTCAGCCTTCTTTTATGGTCCAACTCTCACATCCATACATGGCTACTGGAAAAACCGTAACTTTGACTAGATGGACCTTGGTCGGCAAAGTAACGTCTCTGGTAATGTAGCACATTTTTAATTGATAGGAACCATAATTTTAGAAGTCAAATTGTGGTGAAAATTATCATTAAAATTTAAATCTCAAGGGGGAAAAAAATAATATGCAGATCAGCAGCATTCCATGGATAACATTTTGAGCAGCAAAGCAAAAACCCTTCTCAAACTTCACTAAACAGCCCGAGTCTAAATTCCTTCAAAAGAATTACATCTTCCACTGAAATATTTCTCCCTTTGTTAGAAAATTCTTTACAAGTTGAACTGAAATCTGGATACTTGAAAATTTTTTCACTGGTTCCAGCTCACTCCTGAGTTACATAGAAGAGATCTACTCTCCCTTTGATAATATAATACCTAGAATATTGAAAAATAGATACTATTTTTCACGTTAACCTTCTCTTCTCAGGTTAGCTGATGCTCTTTCCTTCCAATGTTCCACATGAAATGGTTTTAAGTCTTTTTATTGAGATACTCTACTCCAGAATAAATCCTCCCGGGTCTGTAAGCTAATTCCTTAGGAGCTCTCAGGCCAGGGTCAGATAATAGCCCCAGAATCTAGGAAATGGTTTTGAGGAACAACTTGGGAAGGACTACAAGCATTATTTCCGAATGTGAGTAATTAAAATGTTTCCCAAGAACCTGTGAATTGAAAGTATTGTGAAAGTAGAGAATGCACTGTGACTTATCCACACTCGGATACTTCTTTACTTGAAAGATTCTAATTGATTTTATAACTATGGACCGACCCATTAGGGAAAACTGCCATGTATGAGCATTCTTCCTGCATTCAGCTGTAATTGTGATGTTTGTGTCAGACATCATTCCTTGAAATCTCATTTACTTATGAATAATTCTTTATAAGTTTTTGTTGGAAAAATCTTCTATATTGTTGAAGTTGCTTCTGTTAAAATCAGAGTTATCAAGAATGCCTTCTTGCTCTTTGTGTAAGAAGAACATGCTATTTTTCATGATTCCCAAGCACCAAAGTGCCCACAGCAAGGTATCTATAGAGTTCATGGAGTATGTTTTTAGCACAAGTTTACGCAAATTCATTCATAATTATATAAACTGAAATTGTTTGTAAGTTATGCTCTGAAACTGATTCCCATAGTTTTAGATACTTCACAGGATGAGAAAAGTCTATATCAGATGTCAGTCCTGCTGAGTCTTCACAAGACCTTTCATAAGTAGCTGAAGTAGTGATAAATCCACAATAAGCTCTTTTGTTTTTTTCCTTCTTTCCCATCTTAGGTTACATGATGTTCAAAAGTAAGCAAGAAAACTTTATATCCAGAGAAATGAAATTTTTCTTCTCAAATTGCTGGTGTAAGGCTTTAGAAATGTCCCTTGGACACTACCACAGGATGTAAAACCATCCTGCAAACATTAATTTTGAATTCAGTTCTATGTATCTCGGAGGAAGAAAACCCTTGCTTGATCTTTTTCTCTTGGATGGGTTTATTACATTCAAAGCATATTTATTAATCATTTATTAAATCCCATTTGCAACCCTAATGTTTATAAGGACACAAAGGAAACTCGATCATTTGGATTTTATCTTCTGATTTGGGAACAGCATATAGACAACTACAAAATCATATGCAGCCTGATATTAAGTACCTCCAAACCCAGTGTGAAGAATGGGGCATAGTTATTAAAACTGGTCAGTTTAAAGGAGGAAGCAACAGTGTGGGCAAAGCTGTCAAAAAGGCTTCAATGATGAAGGCTTGACATGCTTTCAAAACAGTGACAGGACTTCCCTGGTGATCCAATGGCTGACTCCGTGCTTCCACTGCAGGGGGCACATATTTGATTCCTGGTTGGGGAACTAAGATCCTGTGGGCCGTGTGGCGTGACCAAAAAAAAAAAAAATTCCTGGCAATATTTGGATTGGTGGGGAGACAGTAGACAAGTGTACAAATTGGCAGAAGCAAAGAAAGGCGTGGAAGCACGATTTAACAAGGTGTGTCTTAGCAACAGTTGGTTGAACAATTTCATGGGAGTAGAAGGCTCCTGGGAGAAATGATTGGACACTAAGTAGAAGCCAGATAGTGGAAGGCTTTGAATGTCAATGAGTCCTTCACCCTGAGGAAATTCAAGAGCCTTGGCAGTCTGTGTGAGAGGCCAGAGTCACAAAAGACCGAAACTGAGGAGATTAGGGGGCTGCTGTACCATCAGAGGGTAGTGGGTGACAGCAGGCTGGGGATGGGGACTGTGAATGTGGAAAGGAAGGGATGGTTATGAAGGGGGCCTGGGATCATTTGGGAAGGCTTGATAAGAGGCTAAACATGAGGGAAGACAGAGGAGCCCAAAACATTCCAGAACTTCGGAACTTGGTGATTGGGAGGATGGTCAAATGTGGTCTCAGCTGTCCACAGGCTCTGGCAGCTAAAGGGACCGTTTGCACTGTGTTTAAGCTAGCATGCATGGCAGGTCTGCCAAGCCCCGGTGATCCCCTGTATATGTGCTGGGTCTTCAGTCCTCCTAGGAGCACTTGCTTTGTCTCTAATTTGCCAGACTACAACCCCTTTGGGTATCTAGTGATAAGGTTTCAACTTACATAGTCACGGGCAGGTAGGTTTCTCTGGCTTCCACCCCTGGGCTACAATCTTCCACCTCACACAGGGCAAGATTAGAATCCACTCACACTGTTTCACTACAGCAAACATCCCACAGTTCAGCAAATCTGGTATTACTAACCTCCACCCTCATACAGATGACAGTTTGGACAAGGACAATAGAAGTCTGATCAAGAGCTTGGCTGAGGAATCTCATCAGAGATCACAGTTTCTTTTTTTTATTTAATTGATTATTCATTTATTTTTGGCTTCTCTGAGTCTTCATTGCTGTGCTCAGCTTTTCTCTAATTCCTGCGAGTGGGGGCTACTCTCTACTTGTGGTGTGCAGGCTTCTCATTGCAATTGCTTCTCTTGTTGCAAACATGGGCTCTAGGGCATGTGGACTTCTGTACAGTTGTAGCATTCAGGCTGTAGGGCATGAGATCAGTAGTTGTGCTGCATAGCTTAAGTTAGTGACAGATTGAGGGCTGGAGTCCAAGTCTCCATTGTTACATTTCAGTGGAGAACTGATACAGGTTTCTTAAACTTAGACCTATCCTCAGTTTTGAAATTAATTTAATTATCCACTTCATTCAATAAATATTTGTGGATAACCAACTGGATAGTAGGTACAATAATACGAGCCACATGCCCAGATGGGTAATGGATGTGTCCCTGCCCTCATGGAACTTATTTTCTAACACTGGTGATTGAGATGAGCATGATGGAGGTAACAAATAAGATGAAATCAGTAGGGAGTACAGCAATATATGATCATTTGGGGTGCTTTCAGTTCAGTTCAGTTCAGTCGCTCAGTCGTGTCCGACTCTTTGCGACCCCATCAATCGCAGCACGCCAGGCCTCCCTGTCCATCACCAACTCCCGAAGTTCACTCAGACTCACGTCCATTGAGTGCGTGATGCCATCCAGCCATCTCATCCTCTGTCGCCCCTTCTCCTCCTGCCCCCAATCCCTCCCGCATCAGGGTCTTTTCCAATGAGTCAACTCTTCGCATGAGGTGGCCAAAGTACTAGAGCTTCAGTTTTAGCATCACTCCTTCCAAAGAAATCCCAGGGTTGATCTCCTTCAGAATGGACTGGTTGGATCTCCTTGCACTCCAAGGGACTCTCAAGAGTCTTCTCCAACACCACAGTTCAAAAGCATCAATTCTTCGGCGCTCAGCCTTCTTCACAGTCCAACTCTCACATCCATACATGACCACAGGAAAGACCATAGCCTTGACTAGACGGATCTTAGTCGGCAAAGTAATGTCTCTGCTTTTGAATATACTGTCTAGGTTGGTCATAACTTTTCTTCCAAGGAGTAAGCGTCTTTTAATTTCATGGCTGCAGTCACCATCTGGGGTGCTTTAGGGAAGTCCATTTACTTACATATTTTTTCAATAATATTGCCAGAATAAATAGTAACACATTTGCAATTATGAGTTAAAACACAAAGGAAAATAGGCACACAGTGTTGGTTTGACTGGAATCCAGGTCAAACCTTTATAAATTCTATACCAAATCATATAATTAAATTAAGTAAAAATTATTTGGGGTCATGGTATTTGTAGAATGTGCCTAGCTCTGAAAAGGCAATCAATACATGTTTATTGACTGTGCCATTGATTTCAGTTCAGTTCAGTTCAGTCATTCAGTAGTGTCCGACTCTTTGTGACCCCACGGACTGCAGCACGTCAGGCCTTCCTGTCCATCACCAACTCGCGGAGTTTACTCAAACTCATGTCCATTGAGTTGGTGATGCCAATCAACCATCTCATCCTCTGTTGTCCCCTTCTCCTTCCACCTTCAATTTTTCCCAGCATCAGGGTCTTTTCAAATGAGTCAGTTCTTTGCATCAGGTGGCCAAAGTACTGGAGCTTCAGCTTCAGCATCAGTCTTCCCAATAAACATTCAGGACTGATTTCCTTCAGGATGAACTGGTTGGATCTTCTTGAAGTCCAAGGGACTCTCAAGAGTCTTCTCCAACACCACATTTCAAAGCATCAATTCTTCAGTGCTCAGTTTTCTCTATAGTCCAGTTTTCACATCATACATGACTACTGGGAAAACCATAGCCTTGACTAGACGGACCTTTGTTGTCAAAGTAATGTCTCTGCTTTTTAATAAGCTGTCTAGGTTGGTCATAACTTTTCTTCCAAGGAGTAAGAGTCTTTTAATTTCATGGCTGCAGTCACCATCCGCAGTGATTTTGGAGCCCCCTAAAATAAAGTCTGCCACTGTTTCCCCATCTATTTGCCATGAAGCAATGGGACCAGATGCCATGATCTTTGTTTTCTAAATGTTGAGTTTTAAGCCAACATTTTCACTCCCCTCTTTCACTTTCATCAAGAGGCTCTTCAGTGCTTCTTTGCTTTCTGCCATAAGTATTGTATCATCTGCATATCTGAGGTTATTGATATTTCTCCCAGTAATCTTGATTCCAGCTTGTGCTTCATCCAGCCCAGCGTTTCTCATGATGTACTCTGAATATAAGTTAAACAAGCAGGGTGACAATATAGAGCCTTGATGTACTCCTTTCCCTGTTTGGAACCAGTCTGTTGTTCCACGTCCAGTTCTAAGATTTGGTAGGACTCAAAAGATGTTAAAGTGACCGAAGTGAATATATCACTGAATAATATTGTTTTGTGTGTAGAAAGGATTTAACAAATGACTTAGTTCAGCCTCTTATTAAACAAATGGGAAAATGGTTTTCTGAAGAAGGAGGTAAAATGACTTACAGAAAAAGATACAAAAGTTATTTATACTGTTTATAATACATCCACTGTAGTTAAGAGAAACTTCCTTGCATTTACTGTTTATTTTCATTTATTTATTTATTTTTGGCTGGCTGGGTCTTCGTTACTGCTCATGGACATTCTCTAGTTGCTTCTAGTGGGGGCTACTCTTTGCTGCAGTGACAGGCTTCTCTTGTTCTGGGCCACAGGCTCTAGGCTCATGGGCCTCATTAGTTGAGATGGGTAGGCTCTAGAATTCAGGCTCAGTAGCTTATGGGCATAGCTCTCCACTGCATGTGGGATATTTCTGGAACAGGGATCGAATTCATGTCCCCCATGCTGGCAGGTGGATTCCTGTTTACTGTACCACCAAGGAAGTCTTATTTATTTTAGATCAAAGTTGACAGAAATAATAAGATATAGCTGTTTAGATCATGGGCTTTGGAGTCAGAGAGACCTGGATAAAACATGGCAGCCCCACACTTGACTGTGCATGTGACCCTGGACAAGTTATACAATCTCTCTTACGCTCTGTCTCCTTATTGGAAAAATTGGCAAAATTAAAATTAGGGTTGAATTTAGGGTTAGATTTAGCTTCTTCTAGGTTTCAATGGAGAAGGCAATGGCAACCCACTCAGTACTCTTGCCTGAAGAATCCCAGGGACGGCGGGGCCTGGTGGGCTGCCGTCTACGAGGTCGCACAGAGTCGAACATGACTGATGCGACTTAGCAGCCGGTTTCAATAATTGGTCAGTTATTGTCCACAATTATACAGTCAAACGTGTTAATAGGAATATCATGTTAAATGGAGGGTAGAAGAGAAAATCTTTTGATAGAAGAAGTTTACTCTGTTAACTGAATTACCTATGTACAAATAATATTGGCAAAAGTAAAAATACTTCTTTCTAGGCACTGTGATTGTTGAGCACTGAAACTGGAACTTTCTCTACTTCAATATCTGCATAACTTTAATCTCCTTCAGGTTTCTGCTTACACATCACCTTCTCTGCAAAGCCTTTCCTGATACCTTGTTTAAAATGAAAACTTCTTTCCCCTTTCTGTTTTATGTTTTTCCTTGGCCCTTAACACCATTTCATATGTAATTGTCTTCATTTTTTAAAATGGTGTCTTTTAAGTTTCATGAGTCATAAAGGTTTGCTTGGCACACAGTAGGTATTCAACAAACACGTGCTGAATGGTTGAGTTTTTAATCTCTAAACAGTTAAAAATAAGGACTATAAATCTCACTCAAGCTATTCAAATTAAAAATATAGTCATTATGCCAAAATAATGTGGTTTAACACGTACTTTATTCCCCCTAGTGCTTAACCCTTCTGAATTCTTAGTGTTGGGGGACTGAAATGATTTAGAGTAGGGTCAACTCAGAGTAGCTGATGTTCCCATAAATAATTAGGAGTAAAAAAAACTGTTCCCCAGCCCAGGCTGATCTGATATTTAGTTTTTGACATTGTCATCCAAACCACTTCTTTTTCTCATAAAAATGTAGAAAATTGTGTAGGCTATACTCCATTACTGAATATATTTGTTGGAAAAATTAATGATTGGCTTTCATCTTTCAGATTATTGTCTGTTATAATGACACACTATGTGGCTTGGAAAAAGTAATCTTCAAAACTATCTGTATAGATTCAGACTCCACCTGATAAATCATTTGGATTTGTCCATGACTGATCCATGTCTAGTCCTTGATTAGATTTCTTTCTTCCATCTAAGCACATGCTTTCCAGTGGTTTTCAATCATGGAGGAACTTAAAAAATAAATACCAGTGTCAGGGCCGCAGGCAAGAAGAGAGGAGACTAAAGTGTCAGTATAATTTTAAGCTCCCCAGGGATCTCTAACATGCTTAAACCAACTTCAACCAAACAGAAATAACATGGATTAAGTTGTATTTATCTATTGGGTACAGGGAAGAAACTAAATATGATTATTTCAAGGTCATTGTACATTCTAAAGGTAACATAAAGAATGACCCCCAGACTGAAGTTAAATGATAAACAAACATCCACACCTAGGTTTTCTGGGGAAAACAAATATTTTGAATATCTCATTGCAAATGAAAATATATTTCTTAGTAGTTTTCTCCTTGAGCTTACCTCCAAAAAGGTACTTGACAGGAGGGGAAGAAAAAGTAGAAATTTGGATCTAGACTTTGTGTGAGGTTCTAGGAGAAATATTTCCACTGCTTCTCTATACAGAAGCTATGTCAAATTCAAGGCCAATATGATTATAATTTGCTCTGTGCTATAACTCTTAATGTTTAATTTTCTTTTAATAAAAAAGTCTGATATTCAATTCTCTAGTAACACTACCATAGAATCTAAATTGTCAAATGCAATTGCCAACAATGCACAGTTTATTTTTTTTTCCTCTGTGAATGGAACTAGACATCTTCCTTTAAGTGCCCACTGTTTTTCTCATGCAGTGGACTAACTGTACAGTATTTAATGGTCCACAGGTCTAAAAATATTTCTTATGTGCTTTGGCTTACGTAGACTGCTTCTGCAAAAACAGTTAATAATCTTGCCCTCCCATGAGTCCAGAATGTTAATTTTTTACAGAGGTTCCCAGATGTGCTGGAAGACTCACTCACAGCAGATCCGGCCAACATTTTTTTTTTCCCCAGCTCTCATTTGACCTTTCTTGTATCTGATATGAAACACATGTTAAAAACAATACCTGACAATTATGAAATACAGTTTTTGCATAAGCAAAACCACCATAAATACATCTTTTACAAAGTTTTGAATGGCAGAGATGGAAGGTTTTCATTGCAACACTGTGTTAACGTTTAGCCAAGTTAATCATACATCTTGACAATGATTCTTTATCCCACATCTCTTTGGTATTCAGTGGGTAGGTCATTAGGCCTATGGAGAAATAAGTAGGAGAATGTCCAGGGAATGAAAAACATCTATATAACATGTGGAGAAGTGGATAATTTTACTGAGTACTAAATTTCAACTTTAAGAGATGCAAGGTTCTGATCCCAGCCAGATCGCTTGAGCTCTGACTTCTGGGAAGTAAGCAGAATAACAGTGTGAGTCTGAGTATTCCAAGGAGATCCTGCATGAGTTGTTTCCCTTTGCAGGCATTCCACATGCAGCTTTACTCTTACCTTTTCTTTCTGTCTATATTTTCTTTTTCTATTTATTCTTCAGGGGCTCTATGAAATCCTTACATGAATTGAGTTCATATTTTATCATTCCTTATAGAGATCCTATAATATTTATGAAATATAATTGTGGATCCAGAGTTTGGCCAAGGATCAAATAGACATTCCAGATATTTAAAGGAAAGAGACTACTACTGAAGAAGCAATAGTGCTACCCTAGCTATCTTAAAAGGGAAGTGAAGGTTACTACAATCTGGTATTGAAATTTTCCTTAACTTAGAATATCAAGCATTTCAAGTCAGTTTATTTCAGTATAATAATTACTAAAAAAAAAAAAAAAAAAAAATGAACTGTTTACAATGGGCCAGGCACATTAATTACCTCATCACTCAGTTTAGCCTCAGAACAACCTCTGGATATTCTTGTCCTTTTTGCAGGAAAGAACAAAGTATGGACAAGCTAACCTTCAAAATTTTATCTAGGAAGATGTCATCAGCCAAATGGCAGAGCATGCACCTCTAAGCTCCTGACTCTGACAGAAACATCAAAAAGTAAACAGAAATTATCAACTAAATTTGTTAAAACTCTGGAAAACAGTCAAAGGTTTACAATCAAAAACAATGAAAAAGGGAGAGGGAGTAAGTTAAAAATTATAAGAAAGCTTTGTAATGTTTTTAGCTGCCTGTACTCCACCTCCACCCCAGTTTAGTGACAATCTTGAAGAGTCGGAACTCCCCTACCCCCGACAGCCCACATTCTTAGTCCTTGGTCTCAGATGGCATGTTGGTTGCTGAGTGAATGTCCCTTGGAACTTGTCTGGGAGTTACATAAGGGCTGAAGCTAAGCGATAATTACCCATCCAGTTCAGAAAAATGGCAGATATTGCTGGAAAACCTTGTAAGGAGATAAATAAGCTGTAGCTTTCCAGGACAAAAGACTACAGTTAAACCAAAGGAGGAAAAGCATTGTGTTCTATATGTTTCACATGCATTAACTTGCTTTATGCTTACAGCATCCTTATGAGAAAGGTATTATTATCACTAGCCTCACTTTACAGATGAGGAAACTGAGGTACCTTGGAAAAGGTAAAATTTTCAAGCCCATTTTAAATTTATCAAGCCCATTTTAACTGTTATACTATATTGCCTCCAAATATATAGGTAGTTGAAGTCAAATGACTTATAACTATTACACATGAGTATATTATTTGAAAATTTGAAATTTATTTTTTTTTTGAAATTAGGGCTTTATATCTCCCTTTTAAAGCTGTTTGAAAGAGAAGAACAAATGAAATTCATTCTCAGTAGCATCAGTGTTCACTTTCTTCAAAAGTGATATAACATATATTATGGTTTCAATCATTAGTTTGTTGTGGGGAGATAAAAATGACATTTTTTTCACCCTAAAAAAGATCAATATTGAATAGTCACTGAAAGGACTGATGCTGAAGCTGAAGCTCCAATACTTTGGCCACCTGATGCGAAAAGCTTACTCACTGGAAAAGACCCTGGTGCTGGGAAAGACTGAACACCAAAGGAGAAGAGGGCAGCAGAGGATTAGATGATTATATAATATCACTGACTCAACGGACATGAATTTGAGCAAACTCCAGGAGACCGTGGAGGACAGAGGAGCCTGGCATGTTGCAGTCCATGGGGGTATGAAGAGTTGGACATGACTTAGTGATTGAACAACAAGAAAGATGATACCTGTTCACAAAGTAATCCTAAAAAATTAAGTAAGGATAAGTCTCCATTTATAAGAAATGGAAACAAAAAAGGAAGAGAGACGAAGCAAAACAAAGCACAAAAAGTATACTTCCTGAATAAAAAGGAGTTTTTCTATTGGTTATTACTTATAATTTCGATCTTACTAGGTTATAAGCTCTGTAGAAAAAAGATTGTGTTCTGAATTACTCATGAGTTTCTAGGGCTTATAGCATAGTTGCAGACTAGCATCAAACTTAGTAGGCAATCAATTGATAACTTCATATATGAAGGAATGGTAAACTGTGGTTTTACTTTTAAAGATATCTTTTTACTCAGTTTTTCTCAAAACAGAATTGTGTCCTAGGTAAATAGATACAGGTGATTGCTCATGTTACTTTATTTTCTGTGTATCCCAAGGTTTCCCATGGTGAATTCCAAACACTCTTTACAAACAGAAGGAAAATTCAGGACTTATACATGCTGTGGTTGGTTGCTACGAATCACTGAAGTCACGGAAGAGAGAGATTGAGGGGTAGATTTATGACAAGGCTTGTTTCATGTATACTGTGATTGTCAGTTACCTTGACTTGGTCCCTAAAATCTCTCTTATGCTTTCTGTTGAGTATTCTAACCTAACAAGAGTAAACCTGTAGCTGGATTTCCCTGGTGGAACAGTGGTTTAGATTCCATGTTTCTACTGCAGGGAGTGTGGGTTCAATCCCTGTTTGGGGATTTCAGGACTTATACATGCTGTGGTTGGTTGCTACGAATCACTGAAGTCACGGAAGAGAGAGATTGAGGGGTAGATTTATGACAAGGCTTGGTTTCATGTATACTGTGATTGTCAGTTACCTTGACTTGGTCCCTAAAATCTCTCTTATGCTTTCTGTTGAGTATTCTAACCTAACAAGAGTAAACCTGTAGCTGGATTTCCCTGGTGGAACAGTGGTTTAGATTCCATGTTTCTACTGCAGGGAGTGTGGGTTCAATCCCTGTTTGGGGAACTAATGTCCCACATGCTGTGTGGTGTGGCCAAAAAATATTTTTAAAATATTAAGAAAAAAGGAAGAGGAAACCTGTAGCATTCAAGTGCATAAAGAAAAATGAATCGGAAGAGTCTGCTACATCAAAATCTGCTAAAGTCACTCCACTTCCTTACATTTACTCTATGACTGTTTATATTGATCACATATGCTTAGTTTTTTAGAAGCGATAGAAGAATAGTCTGTCTGAATATTCACGAAAGTGATCCATTTCTTAACTAAGTTGATTATTAAGGGGAGGGATTACTCCTGATTATCTGTCCCTAATCCTACACCACAAACTGTTTCTCATGGGTCTTCCAGAAAAGGCCTAGGCACATGGACACAAATATATATTTGCAATGATGTCTTCTGTGTGAGAGTGCATGTGTGTGTACATGCATGCTTACACATACATCTCTAAATTTTGCTCCCTGTAGAAAAGAGCAAGAATGGGGCCTTAGGGTCAGAAATGGGGAAATCAAATGGAAAAGGTTTGCTTAGAACCTTTGCAGTTCTTTCCAGACTCAACACTTCTTTCACCAGTATTTTGTTTCCCAGTTTAAGCCACTAAGAAGTCTGTACACAAAAAGGCATTTAGTTCAAGGCATAAGGGTATGATGTGATAATTAACAGAATCTGACCTTGCATTGAAACTGCTGAGTAAGGCTGGAAGAAAGTCATTCAGAACACATTGGTTTATGTAACTCTCCTTGAGATGAATTAGACTTTAGCTTTTGAAGTTATGGAAAATCTGCCTCAAGGATTACTCAAGTAGATTATAATTGAAGACCATGCACTGGTTTATCACCACACTCCTCAAATAATTCAAGCTGTTCATTGGAAAGCTTAGTGGAAAATGCCTGCTCAAATATTTTCAATAAAACTTATTTGAGTCTTTCCCATGTAAGAAGACAAATTTAGCAATGATGGTATTTGGTTAGAATATTTATGTTTCAAAAGATAATTGTTTTCATAATAATATTCAGATTAATTTCTAATGGCAATATTTAATGCTGGCAAGGGTTTAGGAAGACTAGTATTCTCATAGGCTGTTCATTTTAATTTTCATAACACTTTCTGAAAGCTATTATAATTTAAGAATTTTAAGATCCTCGATACTTTTATTTGCTTCATTTTAGGTAATTTGTCCTTAATAAATAATTCATATGATTATATGCACAAAGCTGTTTTAACATTGTTCACAATTACAGAACACTGGAAACAACCTAATTTTTAACGAGGAAATGACTGAGTAAAGAAGGACATAGCCACTATTCACATGGTGCCTCTGAAATGTTTCTAATGATATGGAGAAATGCTACCTACATTATGTTAAATAAAAGAAATCACAATATAACATTGTATTTCAACTGTGTATAAAGGATGGACAGGTCAGTGTATGAAGCAACGTTTGTTCTACTGTAGTGGGATTATAGATGCTTTCTTTTATTTCTTCTTTGACTTTTTGTAATAGTATATTGTCTTCATAATTTAAAAATTATCTAGCATCTACATCTATAAATGTCTACCTATCTATCTGCTTATCTTAACGTAAATAGAACTTCTTTGTCCATATCTAGGAAGTGTAGTATAGGAATGAATGTCCTAATGATCAAGAAAGGCCCTGATAAAAATTGTTACTATAAAAACAATAAATGAACAAGTGATATGCCTTTTAAGCTATAATCTCATGCTTCCTTCAGCACAGAGTTATTGATAAACATGAATGTGTGTGTACCTCACCTCTAGTTTTCTCTTCTAGTTTGGTGTTCTCAAATTTCTCTGGGCCTGTGCAAAGACAAGGCCCTCTAGCACAAATTCACGACAGGTTTATTTTATGTCAATGAGAAAAAGGGGATGGAGAGTGTCAAAGTTCCCCTCTGAAGATTTTCCTTTAAGCTCTAGGACTTTATTTCCATTATTTCCATTGCCTAGTTTCCCCATGGAAATATCTTTTTCCATTGCCTACTTTTCCCCATGGACCTGATTCTCTTCCAAGGTAAATGAAAATACACATGCCAGGGCAGCATTTTATTGAACTTCCCAAAGACTCACACTGAATAATGCCAGTGTCAGTCAAGGTTACCAATTATGAGGTCTGAAACTTCAGAGGGATTAACAAAATTAATGGACTACAGATTGTATACTTGCATCTACTATAATCATTTTCAGCCTGATTTCCAAAAAAAGAAAAAAAAAGGGAACAATAAACCTGAGATTCAAATATAATTCATGCAGAAATAGCTCAAAACATTTCAAAGGGCTCTAAATTTGTTCATAATCACACTGATGCCAAATTAAATTGGCCTAGTTATTGTACTGGTTTTATGCAGCTAGTTTCTGGGGTTTTGTTTTTTTTTTTTGGCTAGAAACTTACTGGAAAAAACATAGAACTGGAAAATTCATCCAACGTTAAATGGAGAGAAATATTGGGAACAAAAATTAAATAGAGAAACCGTAAAGATATTTTAGCTCTAGTTATAATTGCTATAGATGTTTCCTGGATAAATTTTATGTATGTTATGTTGCATTAGACACCCATACTTGAAACCAGTCAGTTGCATTCAAAACAAATCTGAATCTAGATTCAAAAATCATGTTTTTTATAATAAGACATTTAAAAAGACCGATATAAAAGTAAATAGATGTAAAATGAGAGTATGAGGTGAAGGAGTCATAGATGATCTTAACATAACCCTGAAAGCATGAACTCCTGGAAACCATGTTTGGAGACTTAATTGGAGAACTTAGAAATTATGTAAAAGATAACCAGGAAGAAAACAAGATGATTCAAGTAAACAGGACTGTTATTCATTTTCTTGAAGAGAAGTCCAGATGGTAATTGAACACTTTTTTTTGGTGTATGGAGAGCTTTTTTATTAGGAGGTAGTGGGCTATCTGCATTATGCATAAAACAAGAGTAAACAGGTGGGGTTTGAAGTATAAAGGCTTTGGTTAGACAGAGTAAGGCCTTACCTAGTGGCTCAGATGGTAAAAAGTCTGCCTGCAATGTGGGAGATCTGGGTTCGATTCCTTTGTTGGGAAGACAAAGATACATCTAGTCAAAGCTATGGTTTTTCCAGTAGTCATGTATGGATGTGAGAGTCAGACTATAAGAAAACTGAGCGCCAAAGAATTGATGCTTTTGAACTGTGGTGTTGGAGAAGACTCTTGAGAGTCCCTTGGACAGCAAGGAGATCCAACCAGTCCATCCTAAAGGAAATCAGTCCTGACTGTTCATTGGAAGGACTGATGCTGAAGCTGCAGTTCCAGTGCTTTTGCCACCTGATGTGAAGAGCTGACTCACTGGAAAAGACCCTGATGCTGGGGAAGATTGAAGGCAGGAGAAGGGGACGACAGAGAATGAGATGGCTGGATAATATCACTGACTGGATGGACATGAGCTTGAGCAAGCTCTGGGACTTGGTGATTTACAGGGAAGCCTGTTGCACTGTAGTCATGGGGTTGCAAAGAGTCTGACATGACTGAGCAACTTAACTGAACTGAAACAGAGTAAGCGTATTTCTATGTTAAAATGAGACACAGGTTGAGGTTGGGAAATCTTCTGTAGAGCCATAAAAATGATTATTGTGTGGTATTTTCTTTGGTTGGCTCTTTCTGAAGGGAAGGGACATATTCACATCCCTTCTAGGACAAAGATTCTAGTCCCTGAAGAGAATCTTCTTCAAGCCAGGGAGTTATTATACACTCTGAAGCCAAATTAGCTGAATACGGTAAACCAAAGAGAAGAAAAAAACAATTAAGGTAAAGATGAAAATGTAGCTTCAAACTCCTTTTAGAAAAAAGAAAAGGGATTACTTAAAAATCATGAAATTCATTATCAAAAGGTTTAGAAAGATTTTGACAGGAAGGAAGTAGAAAAAAATAACTATTGTAATTAGAGTAAAAGATGAAGTGTTTCACCTAAATTATGAGCTCAGTACTTCTAATTAGCTCATTTTTCTGAACAAACCATGACGAAACTTAATTTCGAAACAGAGTTGGCCTTCTCTGGTAGTCCAGTGGTTAAGACTCTGTGCTTCCACTGCAGGAGGAAGAAATAGGATCCCAGATGCCACAGTGCATGGCCACTAAATAAATAAATAAAAATTTTTAAATGTAAAATTAAAAACAAAAAACAGAAAGTTTAGGACAGCTTGGACTTGGAGGTCAGATGTTCCATGGTAACAAAGGGCCACATTTATGAAAGGCTCCTTAGTCAGTCTTAGCTGATTATCCCATTAGCCTCTGACTTTTCTGTGTGAATTCTGTGTATAGTGAAAGGGTTGTAGTACTGGCAGTTTTGTCCCAAAATAAATCGCGAGTCAGTTGTGAAGAGAGGATTCCAGGAACTAGAATTTAAGAGTGAAAGAAGGTAAAAAAATTTTTACATATGACTCAGTTCCAACATATTTTACATACTATTGGGTATTTTCTCTTCCTATAATAGCTTCTATGCTTCATCCCCAGAGTTAGCTGTTTCTATGAATAGTCCTAGATAAGTCATTTTTAAAAAATCATTAAGAAATGACTATTCTGCAGTAGCTTGCCAGCAACTCAAATATCCGAAATAGCTATATTGTAACTAGTGAATGTTAAAGGTTTTTGAGATTAATTATACTAACTGCAGAATGAAATGGTCTGCTACCTTTTGAGTTCCAGTTTTCTCCTTAAAAATTAGGAGGATATTAATTCTCAAATGCTAATTGGATCTAGGTAGAAGCCACTGCTACTGCTTTTTTTTTTTACCTATACCTCTTACATCATTGCAGTTGAACAACAAAGCACCCACAGCAAGCATCTCTAATGCTGCTCTATTATTTATAAATAAAATCATTGTTGAGTGAATACATTCCACTCGTGAGATTCATTTTCATTGGCTTTATTTTTATAAAATAAACTCAATTCCAGTTATCCATGCACTCACTTCTTAGGAAGGTTTTACTTTATGTCTGCTTGTCTGGTCTGACTCTACTGAAACAGCTTGCTCCCAAATATTCTCTTTTCTCAGGCCAAGGTAGACTGAAGGGAGCAAATAGATTAACATGTTTGCAAACCCAGAGAATTTAAAATAGAATAAACTTGCCATTGAGAATAGTATACTGTAGATAAGGGGCTTTTCAGGTGGTCCTGGTGGTAAAGAACCCTCCTGCCAATGCGGAGACACAGAAAACATGGGTTTGATCCCTGAGTCAGGAAGATACCCTGAAGGAAGGCATGACAACCCACTCCAGTATTCTTGCCTGGAGAATCCCATGGACAGAGGAGCTTGGTGAGTTACAGTAGATAGGGTCACAAAGAGCTGGACACGACAGAGTGACTTCGCACACACATAGCACATACAATAGAGAATTCACATAACTCACAAAATTTTGTACCTGTCAATGTGTAAATAGAAACCTTACCCTCCCCAATATGAAGGCTCCCTCAGTTTATATGACTTAATAATTATTTAAAGTATAATTGTTCTGGAATCTTAAAAAAAATTTTTTTAAGAGATTATATGTATCTCTGGGAAAGGATTGCCTTCCAGCTGGAAAGATAATCTTTCTTCCATTCTCCCACCTTTTGCATAGAAAAGTAAATAACTGACTTCCTGCCTAAGCACACCTGGATTACTTCTCATGAGAGTAACAAATGGGTTGCTTTAAGAATTAGAAAAATGACCTTAAGGTCTAAAAGAATCATTGACTTTAGATGTAAGAAGGATCCTGAAAATCTGGTTTAACTCCTTCATAAATGAAAAGAATTCGGTATGAAAACTGCTTTTCAGAAGTCTATTAGCTTCAAGAGGGAGGTGAGTCTCCTTTCAGCATTAATTACACTAACTGCTATATAAAGAAAAAGGATTCTGGCAACTACTTCCCACATGGCACATGGCAGAAATCCAGAACAGACCTGAAACCAAAGAAGTAAGAACGAAAGTCAAATGGACTGACATAAAACATTTTTTTAATTGAGACTAAAGAATATCAGTTCTCTCATATGATTCCCAAAGTCGGTCAGTTTTTTATTTTAATACCCTCAAAACTCTCATGCATCACAAGATGGTCTTGAGATACTAGCATGGAAATAATTAGTACTTTTAATTAGTACAACTGGGAAATAAGGCAGACCAGCCTTAATAACGGTTTTCAATCTGCAGCACATTAAAGTAAAAACTTTTTTCCCCTAATATCGAATACATCCTACGGACGAACATGCCAAATGAGTTATTTTGCAAATTGGAAAGAGTATAATTGAATTCAGAATAAGTTCGATGTGTTAAGAAAGGAGACATCTTGGAACTCTGGGAATCAGATTGTCTCAAATATTCATTAATACATTTCTAGAACACGCTATTCATACAGCAGTGTTTGTTAACTACTTGAACAACTCTAAATATATTTAAATACTAAATAATGCCTATTTTGAGGATCAAATCAGAAAATGAAAATTATCATATGTCTTAACAGAATGCCAAACAATACATCTGCATATAGTCTAACAGCTGAAAAGATACTTGGCTAGAACAGAACTGGCATTACATTACCCCAGATCAGCAGTAGCAAGCACATCTGGAATCCTAATGATCCCAGGAGCTCTGGAGCCTCTGGGGGACAGCCATCTGGTGCAAAGGAAATCTAGACTGAGTGTCCCACCCACCCAACAGAAAGAGCCTCATTGTGCCACTGTGAAAAGCAGTGGGCCCTTCTTCCTCTGATTACATATGAGCTTCTCAACCAGTGAGTGAGCAAGAGAAATATATGTGCACAGGGGGTTCATAACAGACTTAGATCTAAAACCACAACAGCATGGCAGATAAAAAATAGACAGGGATGTAATGGGGAAGAAAATCTTTTTTTTTAAAGGACATCAGCACATTCTGTTACCTTTATCTAATCTCTCTGCAATTTCTTTTCGATAGTATCAGTTTGTGGGCTTCTTCAGGCCTCCATTCTTTATCTGTAAAATGAAGGGTTTGGGCTACATGAATTTTATGGTCCCATCTAATCTCAACATCCCCAAAGTTTGTGATTTTAGAGGCTGTACTCTGGGCGCAGAGAGAAGGGGCTATGGAGAAGTAAGGGATGACAGCAAGCATGCGAAGCTGGTTCTGGGAGAGCTTGGTCCCAGTGGCACCAGATCACTGGGGGAGAAGGTGATACTCGAGGATGACCTCTCAGATGGTGATAAATGTGTTTTATAATCTTGCCATGTTATCTTGCTCTAAACTGTCTACAAATCATGCCCCGCTTGTTGGGTCCACCTCACATCAAACACACTGTAGGAATCTCTGGTAGTTAGAGAGAGGACCTGCCATTTCAGCAGATAAAAATGAGATCTCTGTGATGAAGATTGAGGGTAGAAGAGAAATGACTGGAGGGCATGATGAGGAGGACAGCCAGTGAAACTGAGGGAGGAAGGGCTTCCCTGGCGGTCCAGTGGTTAAGAATCTGCCTCCCAATGCAGTGTATATGGGTTCGATCCCTGGTCAGGGAATTAAGATCCCATATAGGGTGGAGCAGCTAAGCCTGCGTGGCACCAACTACTGGACCTGTGCACCAAACTAGAGAAAGCCTGTGTGTCACAATGTAGACCCAGAATGGTCAAAAAAAATAAAAGAGAGAGAGAGAGAGAGGAGATGGGGGAGGGTACAGAAAGTCTTAGTCAAGAGAGAACTGCAGAATATAAAAACTTGGAGAAGAAATAATATAGGATAATCATAAGATGCAGCAAATGTTCATGCCAGTTGGTGATATGAAGTGGAGGTACAGAGTTCTGATTAAAGAATTTAATAGCTATAAAGCAGGGAGAACTTTGTGGATCTGCTAGTATGGCTCTGAATCCTGGTTCTGCTACTTAATGTTCTGTGTAAATTTGGACTTGTTCAATACTGTTGTTATCTTCATTAGTAAACTGGAAGCAATGGCATGACTTTTACTCACAATGCTTGTGGACATTAAATAAGATAATACATGTCAGGTGTTAAAGATTCTCATTGGTGACCAGAAGACATTCAAAAATAATATATCAGTGATTATATAACTACTACCGTTGTTATTTTTGGAGAAGGGAATGGCAACCCACTCCAGTATTCTTACCTGGAGAATTCCATGGACAGAGTAACCTGGAAGGCTACAGTCCATGGGGTTGCAAAAATCAGGCATGACTGAGCAATAGTGGGGATTGGGAGGAAGGGAATAGATCTGAATTGTTAGTATTAGCTGAATCATAGAGCAAATATGAATTTGCACAGAATGAAAGAGTAGAGAAGAAAATTAGGAAGAGTTGTCCTAAAGATTAGTAGATGATGACAATAAGGCTGTGGTTGAGTAAAGGTGGTGAAGTTTCTCAGAGGTTTTCTTAGAGAGCACCTGCCCAGTTCTTAGCCTCTGGGCAGAAAAAGCTGGAAAAGAGGCCATTTCTGCTCAAGAGTGTGGGAGAAGCTGTGTCATCTCCAGTAAAAAGCCAAGCCACAACTAAGGCAGCACTCTCCTAAGGATGTCTCTTTATAGGAGATTTTTGGGTCCAGTGAATCCAGATAATACTCAGGCTATTCTGTCTTGGGGATTCACAGAGCACACTGTCCAGGTGGAGGTGATGAGAAATCTAACCTGGCTTTTTCAAAGCACGATTGGCAACAAACCCTATTTAGTACATGGCACATATTGCCATCTTGCATAACAAGGTAAGAACATGGAGCGAGGGTTTTGAGGAAAAGTTAATTGATGATATGATGGCCTTTACTGACAACAGTCCCAGAGGATGCTGAAGAAAAGGAAAGTGATGGAGGTTGATGGTGTTGCTGAGTGAGAAAAACAACAGACCAGAGATGAGTGGGATGAAAACTGAGACAGCGCTGAGAGGGCTGGAGTGTTTGCTGTGATGCTGGGACTCAGGCATTACCGAGCTGAAGGGGCAGAGCAGCGAGAGGAATGTGAGGGCAGGTAGATGGATTGCTGATCTATTAACAGATGTCTCTTCGACGCAGTGTTGAAATGGAACTTTGAAATCCGGGATAAAAGTAAGGCACATAGGTGGCCTGGGCCAGTAGTGGAGCTATTTTGAATATGTGAAATTTATCCAGTGTAGCTTTATAGCTCTTCCAACATTTAGAATTTTTTGTTTTCGAAATAGTAACCTGTCCTTGAGTATAAACTAGATTATATAGTGACAGTCTGAATTCCAACTAGTGATAAAAATCCTTAAAAAGATTCTCAAATCTTCCAAATAAAAAAATACTTAAGTGTTGTTATTGATACGTTTCCTATTTAGCTTTTGCCTTCTGGTATAAGAAATGTAGAATCAATAATAATGGATGACTATGAGAATAATAAAGAATATATGCCATCTTTAACATACTAATGATTTAAGTTTTAGTTCTAAATTGCCTGAATGGAGGCAAATTAAAAGTGCATTACAAAAGTATAATTGAGGCAATTCATTATATACCAAGTTATGGTCTTGTTATTTTCATTCTAATTTACAGTTTTAACCTGAAGAAATTAAATTGCTAGTGGTTTTCTAATCTATGCTATTCATTAACCTTGCACAAAGGAATTCTACTGTCTGGCTTCTTCTCAGAAAGCTTAGGATGTTGCTTATTAATTTATAGATAATTATTATTTATGTTTTAAACATTATGTTGCATTTGTACCTTTATGCACAAAGAAAAATTGTCTTGATAAGGTTAAAACTGAATGTGAGAAAACTCTAAAGAACAATCTAAAAACTCTAGGAGCTGTGGTTTTATTCATAGTTTAGGTCCTAATAGTTTAGTCTTCCAGGCAGTAATTATTTCCTAGAATTAAAGACACACCTGCTTGAGATGATTTTGAGATTATGTAGAAAATCTGACTTTCTGGAAGGAGCTGCAATTCAATGGGGAAAAACTGTCAGTGAAATTATTTTTCTGTGAGAATATTTCAGGTCACATTGTGGGTTGAACAAATAATCTGTGTAGCTTTGTCCATCATAGGTATTCAGGAGAGACCTAGCCTTCAGAATTGGGCTAGGTAGCTCAACTGGTAAAGAACTGCCTGCAATGCAGGAGACCCCGATTCGATTCCTTGGTTGGGAAGATCGCCTGGAAGAGGGATAGGCTACCCACTCCAGTGTTTATGGGCTTCCCTGGTGGCTCAGATGGCAAAGCATCTGTCTGCAATGAGGGAGGCCTGGGTTTGATCCCTTGGCTGGGAAGATCCCCTGGAAGAGGGCATGGCAACCCACTCCAGTATTCTTGCCTGGAGAATCCCCATGGACAGAGGAGCCTGGTGGCTACAGCCCAGGGGTTGCAAAGAGTTGGACACGACTAAGCATAGCACACAGGCTTCAGAATCGGGGGTGAGAATACTAAAAATTTTGCCCTAAAGAAAAGCAACCTTGATGATCGTTCCTCCAGTTTTCCCACCAGTTCCATTCAAGAAATTTGGAAATGAGACTAGAAATAAGTTGACAGAATACCTTGACTAGTCAAAAGATCACTTGTTTTAGAAAAGTAACATGGACACAAGATTGTTTAATAATGTAGCTGTTCTGCAACCTTTACTTCCTCTTTTAATTCTCTTTTTACTGAACAAAAACACGTAAGTCATAGCCTTTGATTAATAAGTGAGGTAGCCTAGGCACACAAATTACAAAGTGAAGAGATATAGCACATGGGGCTCATGGCACATAATTCAAAATCACCATTTGATATTCTCTATTAGACCTGTTTAACAGACTTGGGAAACTAGGAAGGGGTTTGAGGGAGAATGGAAACAGAGAAACGGAATCCATGTCTATACATCCTCTTGTTGAAACTGTACGGCAACCCTGCTCAGTTTGTATTACTATCCATATTATAGATGAGGAAGCTCAAGAATACAGCTGGTACGTGTCAGCACTGGGCTTTGAACTGAGATCTGACAATAAAACCATGCTGGATACAAACGTGAGCTGGTGATAATTGTTTTTCTTTTTTAAATATCTGTCACTATCAAGTAGGATGCCCAGAGACATGGTGGGCTGAACAGAGTGCTTAGGAGGTCTTGTTCTCACTGCCTTTTCTACACAGTAACCCTCAAACACCCACCCCTCATTCCCTACCCTCACCGCCTGACCCCATCCCCTTCCCTGTCACTCATGACAGGGAAAATCACTAACTGTAGAATGGAAGAAGAGGAAGGAAGCAATGTGTTCCCTCCACAGAGAAGGGGAAAATCCATCTTTGATGAGACATCCTGTGTGGTAATTGTGAAGCTTGGACTTCCCCAAAGTGAGGTGAGGGTGGCATGCTGCTGCTTGTCACATGGCCTCAGTTCAAAGTCAATGTGCTGTGGCCTTTTGTAATATGTATCTATATATGGTCCACACAAATCCACAAACACAGAATCCAGAATGGCAGTCACCCCTGTGGTGCTCTACAGGAAAAAAATAGCACTTTTTTTTTTTCTTTTTAAATGAATTAAGTGTATGGTATATGCCACCAGGAGGAAATGAACCCTCTGAGCTTAAACTTGCACATCCTCTCAACCTGAAAGATTAATTTTGGTGGCTAAGGTTAATGAGACTATGGTTATTTGTGTTTTGATATGAGTGTAACTTGACTGATTGGGAAAGCAGGTGCTGGGTTGATGCACCATCCCCGAGACTCATGAGTCATGCCACTGATTTACAAGCTGTCCTTACCATGAAAATGAAAGCCAGAGCCAACTTTATGTCATGCAATTCATGCCATTCACTGAAATTATAGATAATTTCAGCCTGTGCATTTGTGAAGCAGTCTATGCTGTTTGTACTTTAAACATCTTTTGTACTTGGTATTTCTGACTTGTCGAAATAAATATTATCCTTCATAATAACCATTACCAATCCATTATGAGACTTCATGAAAGTACATACAGCTTTTAGGCTTAATCCATGAAATAAAGCCTTATGACTCCTCCTTGCATCTTTGATAAATAGCCAAGTTCCCACAGCTGTTATGATTTCAATTATGAAGAAAATTGGAACTTTTGCATTCTTCAGTGGCTAAAAAATCACTATAAAACCCCCCACTTCTTCAAATGCTATTATTTTCTTTCTCCTCGTGTGTATTGCAAACTATGGATCTGATTAGTGTAGCTGATTAGGGCATTGTGCTATAAGACCATGGCCCTTGTTTAAGCCCAGGGAAGGTCAGTCAGATTAACCCTCCAAGTCTCCTGAAAATTTGTTCTATTAGTCTTCTGTGAGATTAGGCAAGAGAGTATGAACAGATCAAGACAAATCCAGTCTTTAATGCTAGGAACCATGCTCACCATTGATACAAGGTCAACGGTGTCATCTTCCCATACAAAGACTGATGATGCGGTGCTGAGGCATTTTAAAAACATCCACTTTCCTTGGCCTTTTAGAGCTTTTTACTTATAATCACTCCCAACAGAGAGAACTCCCTAAATCTGGTCCACGTAGGCTCTGCCTCTGCAAGACACAGTTAGGTTCCTCAAGTCAAACACAAAATGGCTTAGAGCTTGTGATCATTATGTATTCCCTCTCTTGTTTTCTGTCTCTCACTCCCTCCAGCTACCAAACTTTGAAACTTTAAATTCTTCCACATCTTCATTTTATCTTTCCTTTTCAGTCACTAAATAACGACAAACTCGGCAAATGACAAAGTTCATTCATGGTTTCAGACTCTTCTTTTTTATCCTTCTCCCTATTTTAATAATGAGGAAATTTTTAGTAATTTGGTTAATGTTACCCTTTCCCAAATCTGGAATCCTTGTTTTTCTTTGCAAAACAAGAATCAAGCTTATAGTATTAATTCTCAAGCATATTTATCCACAACAGGGTCAGAGCCATAAACCTTAATCCAAAGCCATAAATCTCCAATGGAAGAATTTCTGGAATTTGACTCTCTCCTATCCATTCTTTATGCTTTATGATAACACTGTTGTAATGGAAATATTTCAGTGGACCTTTGTTTCCTGAGAATAGTCATAAATTATTTAAAATGACTTGTGAAAAGCCATAATGATATGAACTCTTTGTTCCCAGTTCAGCTTCATTTTCCTTGCTCCAAATTTAGTATGCTACTTGAGTTTTCCAGGCTTTTGGTAACTTGTCCCATCTGCCTGGGTTTCTTTTTTAACTGAAGTGTAGATGATTTACGATGTTGTGTTAGTTTCAGGTGTACGGCTTAAGTATAAACTGAATCACTTTATGTGTGTGTGTGTATATATATATATATATGGTGGTTTATTCACAAAGTCATGTCAGACTCTTGTAATTCCATGGACTGCAGCCTGCCAGGCGCCTCTGCTAGGGGGATGTCCCAAGCAAGATGACTGGAGTGGGTTGCCATTTCCTTTGCCAGGAGATCGTCCCAATCAGCGATCGAATCTGGGTCTCCTGCATGGTAGGTAGATTCTTTACCAGCTGAGCTATTAGGGAAGCCAAAACATATACATTCTTTTTCAGATTCTTTTCCATTATAGATTATTCAAATATACTAAATATAGTTTCCAGTGTTATGTAGTAGGTCCTTGTTTATCTCTTTTATATATAATGTGTAACTATTAATGCCAAATTCCTAATTTGTCCCCCTCCCTCACTTTTCCCCTTTGGTAACCACGTTTGTCTTCTATATCTGTGAGTCTATTTCTGTTTTGTAAATAAGCTCATTTGCATCATTTATTTAAATTCCACATATAAGTGGTATCATGTGATAATTGTCATTCTCTGTTTGACTCAATAAGATAATCTCTAGGTCCATCCATGTTGCTGTGTGTATATATATATATATACACACACACACGCACACACACACACACATAGCTGTATATATATCACGTCTTCTTTATCCAGTTCTCTATCAGTGGACACTTAGGTTACTTCCATGTCTTGGCTGTTGTGGATAGTGCTGCTATGAACACCGTCTTTCAATTTTTTGTTTACATTTCTAATCTGCTGAAGCCTTCACTGACCATCAACAATGGACTATGAGACCCTCTTAAGTACAATCTGTACCTTCTCCTTTGGTACCATGTATCACTTTACTATAACTGCCTGGTTAATTATTAGTATTTTCCCCTCTCCTGGAAGGTATTCTGTGAGATACTACTTATTGCCTGACCTATAATAGAAGCTCTCAATAAACACTAGTTGAGAGAAAAAAACCAAGACTGTGTTATGTGGCAGCTTGGATGAGAGAGGGTTTGGGGGGAAATGGATACATGTATATGTATGACTGAGTCCCTTCACTGTTCACCTGAAACTATCACAGCATTGTTAAACAGCTATACCCCCCAATATAAAAAAAAATTTTTTTAAATAAAATAAAATCTATTCACAAAGAAAACCACCTATCAGCACAAGAAAAGTGAATTGAGGACAGAATTGTTTATTTATAATGTCAAGGCTGATGGACATTGGAAAAGTACACTAAAATTATCGATAGCAAGCTGTAAAGTTTGGCTTGATTTCAGAGGGGTTTTTAATACGTTTTCAAGCCAATGTCTGCTACTCAAGGTCGATACAAAAAGTTTAATCTTCTTATGGAACACAGCTGAGTCACTTACATAATATCAGTGTACTTCTATTGGTTGTCATGATTCTCTAAAGAGATGATGTCACCAAATCGAGCTTTGCTAGAATCTTGCCTAGAAATAGATTGATTTATTTACAGGCTCACAAAGACAAGTGAAAATAGAATGACTTATTTATTGTGAACAACATGGAAAAATGTGTCTTGGCACATTTAGGTGTTTACCTGAGTATCTCTGTGTAAACAGAATGAATGAGAAGCAATTTACTTTGTGTGAATAGGAAATATCAAGATATTAATCATTTTCATTTCCTTTGTTTTAGAAGGCTTTTAAGAAGAGTCTTTTCAGGTCCCCAAAGGTAACATTTAGAGTTAAAGTATATCATTATAAGAAACTTATCAGTAAGTTGTTCATAAAATTCTTCATTGACTTATTTATTGTGAACAACATGGACAAATGTGTCTTGGCACATTTAGGTGTTTACCTGAGTATCTCTGTGTAAACAGAATGAATGAGAAGCAATTTACTTTGTGTGAATAGGAAATATCAAGATATTAATCATTTTCATTTCCTTTGTTTTAGAAGGCTTTTAAGAAGAGTCTTTTCAGGTCCCCAAAGGTAACATTTAGAGTTAAAGTATATCATTATAAGAAACTTATCAGTAAGTTGTTCATAAAATTCTTCACATTTTTGTTTAGCTTGTTCTTTATAGGGTAGTTTACACTAAAGGGATACATCTTGATAAATTAAATTCTATCGTTTCAATAATAATCCAAGAAAAAATATAGGTGTAAATTTTGAGGAACAAGAAATAATGACACACACAAAAAATCAAATGGCATAGAGTTAAGCTTGCTTTCCCTTAAATTCTGTTCTTGCTTGCAGATTTTTAGTAGTTTGTAAAAAGCCTTCTTTTAAAAATTTTAAAGTCTCAAAACTACTAAGGAGGGATATTATTATAGTGGAAAACAGCCATATGGTTTCTGGGAAAGGACTATACTAAAAGGAATAAGTTTAATTAAAAGCAGGATAGATTTGGTTACATACAGCAAGAGCCAATGAAATATGCTCCAACCCAAGGGTAAGTGTAACACTGGCTAGAGATTTCTAGAGAAGACAGGGAGTAACTTTCCTGGAATATTTTATGTCCTAAATAGCCTGGATGGATTCCCTTATTCCTTTCCAGACTAATCTCCTGGGAAGTAGGCATACTGGTGGGATGTACCTCATAGGAGAGCTTAGGTAATCAAAATGAAGTGAGCTCTGAATGCAGGCATAAACTTGTTTTATTCCAAAGTCTGACTCTCGAATACAATTTTTGTGACTTAAATCATGTCTTTAAACACAGCAGAAGTGTGTGCCAGGTTGTGGAGAAAGCAATCCTTTGGTCAGTGCCTAGAGGGGAAAGCTGGTGACCTGGTGCCATGCTGCCTCCTCCTGTATTCCAGTCCTGGCAGAACGTTCCTCCC
>SJXQ01001800.1:255961-335230 GCA_006408695.1 Aepyceros melampus | reverse complement strand
TGGAATCACTGAGTTGGAAGAAGGTGGCCTCCTGGCTCTGAGAGCCCTGGAAACATAAACTGGAAACACAGAAGTATTCCTGGAAGAGGAGAAACCGGTGTCCTGGTCATCAGGCTGTCTAGCCAGACATAAAAGGTGCACGTGGCACAGATGGGAAGCCATAATCACCCAGGACCTGGCAGTCTTTCACGTGCTGCCCTTTTGTTGGCAACAGGGCCTTGATCTGTACCTTTTTGGGTGGAGGAGAGTGTGCTCATTTTAGCTTTAGGCTAACGTAGATATTGGGCTTCCCTGGTGGCTGAGTGATAAAGAATCCGCCTGCCAGTACCAGAGATGTGAGTTCAATTCCTGGATCAGGAAGATCCCCTAGAGAGGGAGGCTAACCACTCCAGTATTCCTGCCTGGGAAATCCCATGGACGGAAGAGCCTGGCAAGCTATATACTATGGGGTCACAAAAGAGTCTGTATGATGACTAAACAACAACAAAATGTAGATACCACCTCTCTAATAGTATAAAAACCAAGCCTGTCTCAATTTTGTGGCTATAATAAGCAGTTCTTAGAATGGGGGGAAAAATCTGCCACAGATAGACTTGGAAGAAGTTGAAGAAGAATGTCAAACTACATAGAAATAATTCATTTAAATTAACAAAAATAAATGCAGAATTCTGACAGATAAACAGGCAAGGATAGAACAAAACAGTTCCCATGAAGACTTACAAGTAATGAATTAAAAAATTAGAAAAAGTCCTTAAATTTTTTGGTAATGAAAGAAATGTATATCACATCACTGAAGTGTCATTTCATTAAATGAACAAAAATTAAAACATGTCACTACCTTCAGAAGTAAAGCCCTTGTGGAGCAGGTTTATTCATATAATGGTGGTGGCATTTTTATTTATTTGATTTTTTCTAAATTGGTCATGAAAGTATTTTGCCAAGAACCACAATCATCTTTAAACTCTCCTCCATTGCTTTGGATTTATACTAAGGTCCAATTTATTCTAATGTCATTCAGATTGAGGGGGAAAAACATTTGCAGACTTATCAAAAACAGAAAATAAAAAAAGAAAATGAAAGGCCTAAGGGTAGGTCTATGGTTACATTAAATGATATCAACTTGATGCAATATTAACCATAATAATTATTAAATTTATGTTACAACATAAAAATGTTTTCAATAAAGGTCAAGTAGAATAAAGTCAGCTTTACTACTATACATACACTATGATAACAATCATGGGTAAACCAGGTACCCAAGGAGGAAAACTGAAAACAGAAAAATAATAAAAAAGAGTTGACACATGTAAAGTAATTAGAATTATGTTTAAACATCTCAATATTGTTACTGTGATAATTCTTAACTAATTTTTGAAAACCATGGGGAAAATTCAGAAGAGATAGATTTATAGTAAAAGAAATTTAAAATCTAAAAATGGAAATTTCAGCTAAGTAGTGACTCTTAGTGAGGATAGCAAGGCAATCTTTCCTCTGGTTCTTAGCCAAAAAGAAATGCTTGAATTGTAAGTTACTTGGGATACTCCAAAGTACTGTAGAACAAAGGGAAAAAAAAAAACAAAACTGTCAAAAGAAACCAGCATAGTTTCTCCTATTTTACATACCACTGCCTGAAATAGGTCTTTTTTTTTTAAGTTGCTTTTCTAGGAAAAAACAAACTCCAATTTTTTGGGGAACTAAAACTAATTATTTTTTCCAATTCTGCCTCAGTCTTAGAACAATAATATTCAGATGAATATTGATAATAGTGATCATAGGAGTTTTCACTCTCCCAAGAGGGTAACTAAGTCATTTTCAGTGTTTCCTAAGACATATTATTTTCCAGGTAGTAGTCTTTGTTGTTGTTGTTATGATTATTATTATTAGGAAAGCTTGGAAATGTGTGAGCATTTTGCTTAACACTGATTTTGGGACTTCTCTGGAGGTCCAGTGGCTAAGACTCTGAGCTCCCAATGCAGGTTCGATCCCTGGTCAGGAACTAGATCCCACATGCAGCAAATAAAGATCCTGAGCACCACAACTAAGGCCAGCACAGCCAAATAAATAAGTAGCTAAAAAAAAGAAAAAGACTGATATACTTGTTTTAAAGTCTTTTTAGCTTTTATTATCCTTAAGTGTATTTGTCTACTGCTGCTGCTGCTGCTAAGTCGCTTCAGTCATGACCGACTCTGTGCGACCCCATAGACGGCAGCCCACCAGGCTCTGCCGTCCCTGGGATTCTCCAGGCAAGAACACTGGAGTGGGCTGCAATTTCCTTCTCTAGTGCATGAAAGGGAAAAGGGAAAGTGAAGTCGTTCAGTCTTATCCGACTCTTCGCGACCCCATGGACTGCAGCCCACCAGGCTCCTCTGTCCATGGGATTCTCCAGGCAAGAATACTGGAATGGGGTGCCATTGCCTTCTCCATTTGTCTACTAATAATATCAATAGTTCAACTGGGGCTTCTTAGGTGACTCAGTGGTAAAGAACCCGCCTGCCAATGCAGAAGACATGGGTTGGATCTCTGATCAGGAAGATCCTCTGGAGAAAAAAAATGGCAACCCATTCCAGTATTCCTGTTCGGGAAATCCCATGGATAGAGGCGCCTGGAGGGCTATAGTCTCTGGAGTTGCAAACAGTCAGATGCACCTAAGCCACTGAACAACAACGTTTCAAGTGCTATTTATGGAAGGCTTTTTTTTTTTAGGAGTTTCTGCACAGACTCTCTCATTTGATTCACATCCTCTCATCAGCTAGGTGAAGTGGGCAGCACTGTTTTATTCTTCAGGGTTTGTAGGTGAGTTTGGAGATCAAGTTACATGTAAATGGTCATGTGACCTGTCAGTGGTAGAGCTGCTTGAAGAATCCAGCTTCTTTGGTTCTAGGTAGAACGCCATCCACTCCATCACATCCTAGGGCATTTTCTTGTCCCTGCCTTAGTCTAATCTTTTGCTATTTGTGATAAGTATCTTCTCAAAGATGACATGGCTTAAAATTTGGTGCAGAAAAAGACTACTATGTGTGATAAGCTTAGAAATCGCCAGACACACCCCCCCTCCAACCCCAGAGACATGATCAGTCATGCTAAGGGCAGAAAAATGGGGAAGAGGGCCATTGGAAGGACTATTACTTTATTGCCTATAAGCCTTCACAAAAACCCATTTTTATTATTTAACTTGAAAGAAACCAGAAATCTATAAAGCCATCTGGCTGACTCAAGTCTATCATTTATAGCCTTTTCTTAAGAAAGATCAGAAAAACTCAAGACCATGTGAAAGTAAATCAGTATGGAAACTATTCCTCAGCTGATCATTTTACTACCAAGCTTCCTGAGCTTCAAAGGAACAGCTCAACAGTTTTGAGAAGAAATATAAAGGTAATGGTGTACCTCCCTGAGCCACAATAGCCTAACAGATGGAGAGAAGGCATCCCAGACGCTGAAAAAGCCACATGAGGCAGATGCCCTCCCAGAACTGTGTCAAGTTGGCTTAATTAAAAGTGCCTTCTATTATTGTCTGTGATGATTTGCTGAGGAAGAAGAAGAGGCAGCAACTTTATATTTAATCATGTCAAAAGCTCAACGTTAATTCTTGGGTTAGTAATGTGGTTAATAATTTCTCCAAGTTGGCAGCTCTTTCCAGGGAACTGACTTCACTGGGTCTGAAAACCTGTGCACAGCACCCTGGATTCAGTTGCTGGCCGCTGACTAAGCATCTTTAGAGCTATCTTCAATCGAAAGACAGGCAGAGAAGTCTAACAAAATCCTCACTCAGCCAAATCTATCCCATATGAGAGGGTGAAGTTAATGAGAATCAGTCACGAGCCCTTGGCATGCAGCATCTCTGGAACGTAAGTGATTTATAAGCAGCATGGACTACAGTTTCTTAGTCTCTCCTTTTCATGATAAAAAAATTCCATGAACAAAATTTCCATTTCAGCTAATAAAGGCAAAGAGGAAAAAAAAAAAAAGAGCACATTAACTTTGAGCATGAAGGCAAGACCCAGAGAGGAGACAGGAAAATGAACGTGTAAGATTTAAAAATTGTGGGGAGCGGAGAGAATGAATGGATGTGCACACTAACAAACATCACAAGGGCAGGGGGAAAATGATTGACAGACAGAAGGATAAGCAAGCCATTGTGGAAACACAAACATTGTATGTTTTCATTTTCCTCCAATGCCTTTCTTTGTGGTGTAGTGATGCAATGATCTCATGGTGTGAAACCATCTTTGTGATGGAGCCTGACTTTCAACCCATGCAACTTCCTCTCTACAAATGAGTTTTCTAGTGAGCATAACGTTCTCCAAACTCACAGGTAATACACTAATATCATCTTGAGAGGTTCAATCAATATTGACAAAGGTAAACTCCTTGATTACTCTCCCCCATCTCATCTCTCCATTTGAATCCCAGGAGAGTTGTAATCACCATTTCAGTTTGATATACATACTTCCAGATCATTTTGTTTGCATTTACATAGACACACTCATACATTCATAGATTCACGAACACATACACAGACATGAAGAGAGAAATGATAAATTGTTAAAAATGTGATGATGCTATAAACATATTCATCTTTACTTTGCTTTTCTAACTGAATATCACTATGTCTGTCCCCACTATCAGCACAAATAAGTACATATCTAAGGTAATGGTAGAGATATGGATTTGCTAAGTTAAAAGGCACAAGATTTAAAAAATTTTAATAGAGGAACATTGCTAAAATATCCTTCCACTACTAGTGTTTTGGCCTATACTTTTACCATGACATTATCAATTTTTCAACCTTTGACAATCTGATGGATTAAAAACAAATGGATTTCATTGTTTCAATTTGCATTTCCCTGGTGGAACTGTAGGCACTTAAAATAGTTTTTAGTTTTAGTTTTCTTTTTTTATTTCCACTGTAAGCCCAGAGTTATAGGAAGAATGTTTGTGAATTCCAGGTGGGTGGTTGGCTGAGAATGGCAGTGTGACTCTCATATTGTTTTCAGTTTCTAATTTTATCAAATTATAATAGCCAGTAGGGCCTGTGTGATTTCTGCTTTTTGGAATTTGATGAGATACGCTTGGTGATCTAATTCTTGGTCAGTTTTTGTAACTGTTTCATAGTGCTTAAAATAAAGTATATTCTTTACTGGATACTAATCTCAGCATAAATTTGATATGGTTAATTGTTGTATTAAAGTCCTCTTATCCTCACATATTATCAGTCTTCTTGAACTGGCAATTCCTGGGAGAAGTATGACAAAAATATTCTTCTATGACATGAATTTTTCTATTATTTGTTGCTTTAAATACTTCCATGTTATGTTACTAAGTGCATGAAGCTTGGTGAATGTTTTCTTAATAGCTATCTTTCATCAATGTGAAATATTCCTCTTTGTTCCTTTCAAAAATTTTTTGCCTTACATTGTATTTTTTTCTGATATTAGTATTTTAACACTGTGGTGGTGGTATAGTTGCTAAGTTGTGTCCAACTCTTGCAATCCCATGGACTGTAGCCTGCCAGGCTTCTCTGACTATGGGATTCTCCAGGCAAGAATATTGGAGTGGATTGCCATTTCCTTCTCTAGGAAATCTTCCCAACCCAGGAACTGAACCCGGCTCTCCTGCGGGAAACCCTGCTTTCCTTTTATTATGTCCTGTGCGGATCATCATTTTTTTTCAATATACTGTATTCTTTTGAATACAAAAGCTTACAATATTCCAATCTGTTAGGTATGTCTTTGATGTGATCCTTTTGGACTGTAGTTTCTCATCAACCTCTTTCTCATCAATCCTACCTGCCTTCTGTTTTTCAGAGATTCTTATCCATACAATGGCATTCCTTGTTTTCTAGCACTATTATAAATTAAAATGTGTGTGTGTGTTTTCTGTTATTTAAGGGAAGAAGAGATGACACTAAATGTTCAGGCTGCCATCTTGATCTAATCCTATGCTTTCCTTCACACCAGATTTCCTTCCCCTCTGCCGCTCCAAAACACTCCTTTTTGGGGGACTTCCTGGTTGCCCAGTGGCTAGGACTCTAAGCTCACAATGCAGGGAGTCCAGGTTCAATCCTTGGTTGGGGAACTAGATCCCACATGCTGCAGTGAAGATTGAAGATCCCTCATACCACAACTAAGACGCACATAGCCAAATAAATAAATAAAAATAAATTTAAAAGAAAAACTAAACCAAAACACTCCTTTCTTGTTTTCCAACTAGGATGATCTTGATATTGGAGTTGCTGTGAGAGAGAAGGTGCAGAAAAGAATTTATGAATATGTTTAGTCAGCATACACCCATTGAAAACCTAGTATGGTTTCCATCTCTTTAAGAACTTAAAGTTGACTTCAACTTTAGTTCCTCTGGCATGCATATTCAGTAACAGCATACACAGCTCTATGTTTTCCTTTTCCCATCTCATTCCCAGAAAGATCTGTTTAATAAACAGTCCATTTTTAGACAGCACTACTAGTAACATCATGATATTGTTTTTCTAAGTGATTTACAGGCAGTACATATATCCCAGTTTCTTCCATGGAAGAGACACATTTAAAGGCTACTAACTAGACAATTGGTAAGACCTGGCACAAACTAACAGCAGTATCTATTTTAGTGATATTTTGGCCATTAAAGGTAACATTTAGACTGTTAAAAGTCAGAAAAAAAAAAAAAACCCCTCAAAATTATTCATAAAAAACTTGTGCTTTGTTAGCTTTCTTATTTATTTGAAATCTTCTCACCTCATTTTCTATGCTTTATCTTTATACATCAAATATTGTTTTTTCTCATTTATAGGTCATCAAATTCCAACCACAAGATTTCAGACTAAAAAGGGCTTTAGAGTTAATTAGGTTAGGCCAATCATACAGTGTTTAAGAACTTTTGTGACATGTTCAAGTTCATATATTGACCTTGGGGCAGAGCTATAGCAGAATGTGGGTTGCTTGACTCCAGAACACTATATGTAAATTTATGTTTACAGAAGACTTTTTAAACCCCATCTCATCTGCAAAGTACCCAAAAACTCCTAGGAAGAATCTTGATGGCAAGCATGAATAATCTTAGTTTTCATAGGAGGGGACATTGAACAGGAAGGATGAATTGATGACTTGCTTAAAATAATCCACATCAGGAGTTGTTGGGGACAACTGGAGGTACTCACTACAGGCCTCTGCGTCTAACAGCCTCTCCGTCTCCTCAGCACACATCTCCACTTCCTAAAAGGACAGAGGTGACTTCTCAAGGAACTATTTCATGGTTTAATTCCTAAAGAACACAAAGTATAGCTTTACTTTCTTAATTTTTTTGTAGAATCTTAGTTCCCTGACCAGGGATTGAACCCATGGACCTGCGAGTGTAAGCATGGTCTTAGCCACTAGACTGCCAGAGAAGTACCTAGATTCATTTTTAGACTGTCAAAATATAAGTGTCTCTTTGGTTTGTGATGACTTTAAGAAAAAACCAATCTAGTCAGAACCAGGTGGTTGTTCTTTAGTCTCTAAGTTATGTTTGACTCTTTTTGTGACCCCCATGGACAATATAGCCTGCCAGACTCCTTTGTCCCATGGGATTTCCCAGGCAAGAATACTGGAGTAGGTTGCTATTTCTTTCTCCAGGTGATCTTCTCAGGGGTTGAACCCACTGTTGTCTCCTGCATTGGCAGGCAGATTCTTTACCACTGAGCCTCCAGGGAAGCCCGAGTCAAACCCAGGTAATCTATTGCAAATTGGAGACTGAGTCACCTATAATCCTGGATAAAGTAAAATAAAAATTCCTTTCAGTTCTTTGTTTATTGTTTCTTCTTGAGTGGAATTTCACTTATTCATTAACTTAGCTCTACTCCCAACAGCTGGGGATTTTAGTAGGCCCTCCAGTAAACATTTAGGACTAGCCATTTGGGCTCTATATAGGATTTGAAGAGCTCTCTCTCTGCCTTTGAGTCATGAATAGTTCTTTAGACTCTAAGGAGTTGGCAAACTCTTTTTAGACACTAAGAGTCCAAGAGTCTGCAAAGTATGACTGGTGGACCAGCCACATGTTTTTGTAAATAAAAGTTTTATTCGAACACAGTCAGGCCCATTCATTTGTCTGTTACCTATGGCTGCTTTTCCTACAAGGGCGGAGCTAAAGCAGAGTGACAGAGACTGTATGGCTTACAAAGCCTAAAATATTTGCTTTCTGAATCTTACAGAATTGAAGAGCTCTCTCTCTGCCTTTGAGTCATGAATAGTTCTTTAGACTCTAAGGAGTTGGCAAACTCTTTTTAGACACTAAGAGTCCAAGAGTCTGCAAAGTATGACTGGTGGACCAGCCACATGTTTTTGTAAATAAAAGTTTTATTCGAACACAGTCAGGCCCATTCATTTGTCTGTTACCTATGGCTGCTTTTCCTACAAGGGCGGAGCTAAAGCAGAGTGACAGAGACTGTATGGCTTACAAAGCCTAAAATATTTGCTTTCTGAATCTTTACAGAAAAAGTTTGCCAATCCTTGCATTTAAAATCTATTTATTTCCTTTTGTGATTAACATGGAGTTGAACCAGTGACAAACTAAACAACAAAGTTGTTGTTGTTGCTATTTTAGTTGGTAAGTCCTGTCCAATTCTTTTGCGACCCCATGGACTATAGCCCACCAGGCTCCTCTGTCCGTGGGATTTCTTATGCAAGAATACTAGAGTGGGTTGCCATTTCCTTCATGAGGGGAAACTATAAATGCCTTGTGATAAATGTTAGTAGATCAGCAAACTTCAAACCTACGCATGGAAGTCTACTTCAGTGTTACAGATTTACAGGCTTAGCTAACATGTACATCAGCAAACATAAACAATAATGATTTCTATTTGCATGGCACTGTATAGAAGAGGAGCTAAAAAGCCTCTTGTTGAAAGTGAAAGAGGAGAGTGGAAAAGTTGGCTTAAAGCTCAACATTCAGAAAACGAAGATCATGGCATCTGGCCCCATCACTTCATGGGAAATAGATGGGGAAACAGTAGAAACAGTGTCAGACTTTGTTTTTTTGGGCTCCAAAATCACTGCAGATGGTGACTGCAGCCATGAAATTAAAAGGCGCTTACTCCTTGGAAGAAAAGTTATGACCAACCTAGATAGTATATTCAAAAGCAGAGACATTACTTTGCCGACTAACGTCCGTCTAGTCAAGGCTATGGTTTTTCCTGTGGTCATGTATGGATGTGAGAGTTGGACTGTGAAGAAGGCTGAGCGCAGAAGAATTGATGCTTTTGAACTGTGGTGTTGGAGAAGACTCTTGAGAGTCCCTTGGACTGCAAGGAGATCCAACCAGTCCATTCTGAGGGAGATCAACCCTGGGATTTCATTGGAAGGAATGCTGCTAAAACTGAAGCTCCAGTACTTTGGGCACCTTATGCGAAGAGTTGACTCATTGGAAAAGACCCTGATGCTGGGAGGAATTGGGGGCAGGAGGAGAAAGGGACGACCGAGGATGAGATAGCTGGATGGCATCATGGACTCAATGGACGTGGGTCTGAGTGAACTCCGGGAGTTGGTGATGGACAGGGAGGCCTGGCGTGCTGCGATTCATGGGGTCGCAAAGAGTCGGACACGACTGCGCGACTGAACTGAACTGAACTGAGCATGTATGTGTGTGTGTGTGTGTATACACACACACACATATATCTTCCCAGGTGGCACTAGTGGTAAAGAACCTGCCTGCCAATGCAGTGGATATAGGAGACATGGGTTCTGTCTCTGGGTTGGGAAGATCCCCTGGAGAAGGAAATGGCAACCTACTCCAGTATTCTTGCCTGGAGAATCCCATGGACAGAGGAGACTGGTGGGCTATAGTCCATGGGGTCACAAAGAGTTGGATATGACTGAAGCAACTTAGCACTGAATTATTATATATAAAAATCAACAGAATTTAGTTTTTAGGGTAGTTTTAAGTTCACAGCAAAACTAAGCAGAAAGTATAGAGTCTCCATATACCCACTGTCACCATACAGGCTCAGTCTCTCCCACCATTGATACCCTACCAGAGTGGTGCATTTGTTTTAATCAATGAACCTAAATTGACACTTCATTATCACCCAGAATCTATATTTTACACCAAGGTTTACTCTTGGAGTTTTCCATTTTCTAGGTTTTCACATGTAGTCACAATTATAATATCATACAGAGTAGTTCTGCCCTAAAAATCCTCTGTGCCCACTTCCCATAGCAACCAATGACCTTTTCATTGTCTTCATAGTTTTGCCATCAGAATGCCATATAGCTGCAAGCATATAATATGTAGTCTTTTCAGATTTGCCTCTTTCACTTATTGATATACATTTAAGGGTATCTTGGTTGCTTCCAAGTTTTAGTAATTATGAACAAAACTGCTATAAACATCCATGCACAAGTTTTTGTGGAGATAAAAAATTTTAATTCATTGGGTAAATATCAAGGAGTGTGATTCCTGGATTATATGTTAGTTTTGTAAGGTTAAATATTAGTTTTGTAAGAATCTGACATATTGTCTTCCAAAGTGGCAGAACCACTTCACATTTCCTCTGGCAATGAACAGAGAGTTCCTGTTGCTCTACCGTCTTGCTGGCATTTGATGTTGTTAGTTTTGGATTACTGTTGTTCTCAGAAGGGTTGTTCTATAACACCTTCTAGAACTAACACTGAAAAAAATGTCCTTTTCATCATAGAGGACTGGAATAGAAAAGTAGGAGAGCAAGAGATACCTGAAATAACAGGCAAGTTCAGCCTTAGAGTACAAAATGAAGTAGGGCAAAGGCTAACAGAGCTTTATAAATAGAGAACACATGGGTCATAGCAAACACCCTTTTCAAACAACTCAAGAGACGGCTCTACACATGGACATCCCAGATGGTCAATATCAAAATCCAACTGATTATGTTCTTTGCAGCTAAAGATGGAGAAGTTCTACATAGTCAGTAAAAACAAGACCTGGAGCTGATTGTGGTTCAGATCATGAGCTCCTTATTGCAAGTTTCAGGCTTAAATTGAAGAAAGGAGGGAAAACCACTAGGCCATTAAGGTATGACTTAAATCAAATCCCTCACGATTATACAGTGAGGGTGATGAATAGATTCATGGGATTAGATCTGGTAGATCAGGTGCCTGACGAACTATGGATGGAGGTTCACAACATTGTATAGGAGGCAGTGACCAAAACCATCCCAAAGAAAAAGAAATGCAGGAAGGCAAAGTGGTTGTCTGAAGAGGCTTTACAAATAGCTGAGGAAAGAAGAGAAGCAAAAGGCAAAGGAGAAAGGGAAAGATATATTCAACTGAATGCAGAGTTCCAGAGGATAGCAGGAGGATAAGAGCATTTTATTAAATGAAAACTGCAAATAAATACAAGAAAACAATAGAATGGGAAAGACTAGACATCTCTTCAGGAAAACCGGAGATAGCAAGGGAACATTTCATGTAAGGATGGGCATGAAAAAGGACAGAAACGGCAAACATATAACAGAAGCACAAGAGATTAAGAAAAGGTGGCTACAAATAGCTGAGGAAAGAAGAGAAGCAAAAGGCAAGGGAGAAAGGGAAAGATATATTCAACTGAATGCAGAGTTCCAGAGGATAGCAGGAGGATAAGAGCATTTTATTAAATGAACACTGCAAATAAATACAAGAAAACAATAAATGGGAAAGAGTAGACATCTCTTCAGGAAAACCAGAGATAGCAAGGGAGCATTTCATGTAAGGATGGGCATGAAAAAGGACAGAAACGGCAAACATATAACAGAAGCACAAGAGATTAAGAAAAGGTGGCAAGAATACACAGAAGAACTGTACAAAAAAGGTCTTAATGACCCAGATAACCATGATGGTGTGTTTACTCACCTAGAGCTAGACATCCTGGAGTGTGAAGTCAAGTGGGCCTTAGGAAACATTACTATGAACAAAGCTAGTGGAGATGATGGAATTCCAGCTGAGCTATTTCAAATCCTAAAAGATGATCCTGTGAAACTGCTGCACTCAATATGCCAGCAAATTTGGAAAACTCAGCAGTGGCCACAGGACTGGAAAAGATCAGTTTTCATTCTAATCTCAAAAAAGGGCAATTCCAAGGAACATTCAAACTACTATACATTTGCACTCATTTCACATGTTAGCATGGTTATGCTGGAAATTCTTCAGGCTAGGCCTCAGCAGTATGTGAACCAAGAACTTTCAGATGTATAACCTGGGTTTCAAAGAGGGAGGAACCAGAGATTAAATTGTCAGCATCATTTTGACCATAGAAAAAGCAAGAGAATTCCAGAAAAACATCTACTTCTGCTTTACTGACTACGCTGAAATGTCTGACTCTGGATCAAGATGAACTGTGGGAAAGTCTTAAAGATCTAAGAGTACTGGACTCCCTTATCTATATGCTGAGAAACCTGTATGTGGGTCAAGAAGCGACAGTTAGAACCTGACATGAAACACAGATTGGTTCAAAATTGAGAAAGGAGTATGACAAGGCTGTATATTGTCACCTTGCTTATTTAATTTATATGCAAAGTACATCAGGTGTAATGCCAGGCTGGATAAATCACAAGAAGGAATCAAGATTACTAAGAGAAATACCAACATTCTCAGATATGCATTCTCAGATGGCAGAAAGTAAAGAGGAACTAAAGAGCCTCTTGATAAGGGTGAAAGAGGAGAGTGAAAAAGCGGCTTGAAAATCAATATTAAAAAAAACTAAGATCATGGTATCCAGTCCTATCGCTTCATAGCAAATAGAAGGGGAAAAAGTGGAAGCAGTGAGAAGAGGTCTGAACTCAGAGAAAACCTAACCTATTAGAGCCTTCAGCAAAAACCCTGGTGACACCAGGACCAGGGTGGATGATCTTGACTTAGACAACGCTAAAGTATTTTTTTAAGAGAATTTACTATACCCAGAAACCATATAGTGATAAAAAGCATGAATTCCTTCAGAGATCTAAGTTTATATCTTTACTCCTTTTACAAATAGTGTGACAACCAAGTTAATTAAATTCTCTAAACTATTTCATTTAAAAACATGAATAAGAATACCTACTTTATGAAATTATATAAGTTCATAGGTTTTCAAACTCTTGGGGTAGTATAAATGCTTATTTTATTTTTGTTTTTTTCTTAATATTAGTTAACTATGAAATTATGAAAATTTATGAAAAATTCATCAGGAGTCTTGGTTTGGAACCTATAATGCTTTATGCAGGACAAGTTTATGGGAAGTATGTTTACTTTCCTTCTTGAATGTGTTGGGTTCTTTTCAAATGTTCTAAAATATTGGAAATTTCATCTCAAATCTGGATAGTAGCAATTTCAGTTAAAACTGGGCTAATGCAAGTTGGACCATAAAAAAGGCTGAGTGCTGAAGAATTGATGCTTTCAAAGTGTGGTATTGTAGAACACTCTTGAGAGTCCTTTGGACTGCAAGGAGATCAAACCAGTCAATCCTAAAGGAAATCAATCCTGAATATTCATTGGAAGAACTGATGCTGAAGCTAAAGCTTCAATACTTTGGCCACCTGATACAAAGAGCCAACTCACTGGAAAAGACCCTGATGCTGGGAAAGATTGAGGACAGGACAAGGGGACGACAGAGGATAAGATGGTTGGATGGTATCACTGACTCAATTGACATGAGTTTGAGCAAACTCCAGGAGATAGTGAAGGACAAGGAAGGCTGGTGTGTTGCAGTCCATGGGGTGCAAAGAGTCGGACATAGTGACTAAACGACAACAACAACAACGATACAAGGATCAAACTGTGACTATTTGGATGCCACAATGGAAGGCAACTCAGTAGATAACAGTCTTGGCTGCAGTTCAATACACAATTCAAAAGCTAAGTCTGGCAGCTAGAAAGTGATATAAAGCTTCCAAGACTGTACAGAGTGTACAAGTTTGAAAAATCAGCATAATCTAGTTAACATTATGATGATATATCTATCTGGGCTTCCCAGGTAGCTTGGTGGTAAAGAATCCACCTGCCATTGCAGGAGACATAAAAGACATGGATTTGATCCCTGAGTCAGGAAGATCCCCTGAAGTAGGAAATGGCAACCCACTCTAGTATTCTTGCCTGAAAAATCCCATGGATGGAGAAGCCTGGTGGGCCGCAGTTCATGGGAATGCAAAGAGTCAGACATAACTGAGTGACTGAGCATGCAAGATATATCTATTCAATTTTGTATCTTTTTAAACCTCCCCCTGCTGCTGCTGCTAAGTCGCTTCAGTCGTGTCCAACTCCATGCAACCCCATAGATGGCAGCCCACCAGGCTCTTCTGTCCACAGGATTCTCTAGGCAAGAATACTGGAGTGGGTTGCCATTTCCTTCTCCCAAACCTCCCCCTACATATGCTTAAAAGATTATAGTATATGAAGTTAGGAAAACCAAAGTTTGATTTTAGGGATTGGAGTGACTGTGCCTATATAGACTTTCTCTGTCTTAAAGAATGATTTGTTTTTGAAATTGTAAAAGGAAAAAACATTATCTGTTGAAAACTTGATTACTATTAAAAAGTTACTTTAAAAATTTAAATGTACTTCTGAGTCCCCAAATCAGAGTAATTTATACTAGAAACACTATAGTCTTAAAGTGGAAAGAGTACATAGGGAAAGGTGAGGCAGCCTGTAGGGGTTAGGGGACTTATGAAGTTAGGAAAACCAAAGTTTGATTTTAGGGATTGGAGTGACTGTGCCTATATAGACTTTCTCTGTCTTAGAGAATGATTTGTTTTTGAAATTGTAATAGGAAAAAACATTATCTGTTGAAAACTTGATTACTATTAAAAAGTTACTTGGCGGGAGAGGGGAGGTGGGGGTCGGGATTGGGAGTTCATGTATACTCGTGGCTGATTCATGTCAATGTATAGCAAAATGAATACAGTATTGTAAAGCAAAACAAACTAAAAAAATAAAAATTAATTAAAAAAAATTTAAATGTACTTCTGAGTCCCCAAATCAGAGTAATTTATACTAGAAACACTATAGTCTTAAAGTGGAAAGAGTACATAGGGAAAGGTGAGGCAGTCTGTAGGGGTTAGGGGACTGGGAAGAGGTGCTCTACCAGAACCCAGACCAGCAGTCTCAGAAGCTGGCACCCAGAGGAGATCCTGCAAGAACTGTCACCTCCCTCTCTCCCCTCTCTCATCTTTCAATCTGCCTTTAGTGTCTCTCACAGTCTGAAGAAGCCAGGTAGCCAGAGGTTCTAGGAAACAGTTTGCAGGGGTTAACTCCCTTTGCATAGAACAGAGCTTGGGAGGGAAGGCAGACAGATCTGAGAGCCAATAGGTGTGACTGGCAAAGTCATGGCACAAAGCAGTTTCTCAGCTGAAACATATAATACAGTCTGTTTCTATGAATCTGACTTTTTCTTTCTTCCAGATTCCATATACAAGTGATACCTTACAGTTTTTTTGTCTTTATCTATCTGGCTTATTTCACTTAACAGAATGCCTTCAAGGCCCATTCATTTGTTGCAAATGGCAAGATTTCCTTCTTTTCCATGGCTGAAAAATACACCAATCTTCTTTATCAATTTATCCATTATCAGAACACTTATTTCTTTCTATATCTTGGCTACTGTGAATAACTTTGCAATGAATGTGGGAGTACAGGTATCTCTCTGATATATTGTTTCCATTCTCTTTGGTGATAAACATCCAGAAGTGGGATCGCTGGATCCTATGGTACAGTGGGGAAATAGGGAAAGTGACAGTGAGTCCCTCAGTCATGTACAACTCTTTGTGACCCCACGAACTGTAGCCTGTCAGGCTCCTCTGTCCATGTGATTTTTCCAGGCAAGAGTACTGAAGTGGATACCCATTCCCTTCTCCAAGGGATCTCCCCAACCCAGGGATAGAACCCTGGTCTTCTACATTGCAGGTGGATTCTTTACCATCTGAGCCACCAGGACGAGGTTGGTAAATAGTACAAACTGCCGGCTGTAAGATAAATAAGATCTGAGGACATAATGTAAAACACGGTGACAATAGCTGAACATTATAAAATTGAAATTTTCTAAGAATGTGGAACTTAAATGTTCTCACACACACACAAATAGATAAACATGTGAGGTGAAGGATGTCTTAATTAACTAGACGGGGATCTTTTCAAAACATATGAATATATCAAATTGCTCACAGTATGTACTTTAAAAATTTTACTATATATTTGTCAATTATATCTCAATAAAATTAAAAAATACAAAATAGTTCTCAAAAATGCAAAAAAAAAAAGGCTTAATTACTAAGCCAGAGTAGGGGTATTCAATGAAACACTTCATAAAACAGAATTATCATAGCCCAGTTGAATATTTTCCAGGATTTTACTGCTTCAGATACTAAGTTAATTACTTTCCATTCACTAATTCTTTTATTCTCAGCAAGGATTTAGGCGCTATTATCATACAAAACAGAAAAGGATCAGAGAGATTAAATAATTTCCCAAAATTATTTACTTAATTAAGCAATGAAACCAAGATTTGAACTAAGCTCTCTCAGACTCCTATGTTCTATCTACTACTTCAGATATAAAAATAATTAAATAACCATTTAATAAATGAAATATGCCAATCAACAAATAGGCCTATTTATTTATAAATTATATATATATTTAGTATATATACTAAATATTGAGAATTTGGATTATATCACTTAAACTAGACTAAATCAATATAAGTTCATGTCATTGGTCTCAGGCTTATGATTATTTTTTAACTGAATCCATATTTCTCGGCATATTCTCTGATTCATTTGGGGAGCCTGTTAGGAAGTTAGGCCTCATTTCATACATCCTTAGCGATGCCTGCCTAGGGATCTGCATTTGAAACAAGCTCCATAGCAGATTCTTAGGCACATTAACATTTGACAATCCCCATAGTAATTCTGTATTTGGTCATACTAACTCTCTTATCAAGAGTTATTTTAAAATAATTTTCTTTTTAAAAAAGGAAAACAAGTTGACCAAAGTTAAAAAATAAACCCACAACACCCTACCTTGACCAAAACCAAACAACCTACTATCTTCTACATAGAATCTTAATTCAAAGATGCAAAGCCAAAGATAAATACCATAGAATTTCACTTATATATATAATCTAAAAAAATAAAACAAACGGACAAACATAACGATGGAGAACAAATAGTTGGTTGCTGGCAGGGGGAGTAGGGGAGGGCTAGGGAGAGGAGATGTGTGAAATGGGCAAGGGAGATAAGAGGTACAAACCTCTAGTTACAAAATAAATGAGTCGTGAGGATGAAATGTACAGCCAATTATATTGTAAAATCTTTATATGGTGACAGATGGTAACCAGACTTATCATGGTGATCATTTTGCAATGTATAGACATATCAAAATACTATATAAAAAGGCACAGTGCTCTATATATAATCTAAAAAAATAAAACAAATGGACAAACATAACGATGGAGAACAAATAGTTGGTTGCTGGCAGGGGGAGTAGGGGAGAGCTAGGGAGAGGAGATGTGTGAAATGGGCAAGGGAGATAAGAGGTACAAACCTCTAGTTACAAAATAAATGAGTCATGAGGATGAAATGTACAGCCAATTATATTGTAAAATCTTTATATGGTGACAGATGGTAACCAGACTTATCATGGTGATCATTTTGCAATGTATAGACATATCAAAACACTATATAAAAAGGCACAGTTCAAATGTTAAATTTTTAATTTAACATCCTATCTTCATGTACTTAGAACACTTTTATATTATCTCAAAAATTATTTTCTCAGTATGAATAGCTATTTTTAGAGTATTTGCTTATTACATTATCTTTAAATGTAGAAGATTTTCATTATTTTCAAGTTTTTTTCTTATATATAATATCTCACATAGAACAATATGCTTTTTATATTTCTTTCAATTGCCAAATTTGTTAAACTATTTATTTATATAGGCTGCATCTACTAACATGTTCCAAAAGTTCCTAAAAATACATTTCTTTGTCTCATTATAATAAAAACAAAATAGAACAAAACCAAGATGATTCAGGAAAACATAAAGCTTCTTCAGATTGTTGACATATATAAAGAGTACATGATGTAAAATTTAGACATTTGACTTCTAAAAATTTAGCCAAGCTACAAATAATCCAAATTATGTAGTAACTTTAAAATTCAATAATCCAAATTTCTTATAAAAAAGGAAGCTTAAATGTACAATGTTTTAGTGGAAATCTTAAACTCTTCCTGAAGAGTCACAACTACCAACTGATTAATTACTTCAGAAGATTATTATTACTATCAACACCAATGGATACCTAGCTCTATCCACATTAAAATTAATTTTTTTACCTAATTCAAATTAGCAATAATTTGAACATAATATCCTGATTCCATTTAATACACGAAAAATTGGGTCTTTAGTTGCCTGAAAATACATCTATTTCATTTTTATCCTTCTGATAGAGCTTTCATCAGTTTTTTAATTCCTGAGAAAATCTGAACCAGGAAACAAACTAGTTTTATAATATAGAATCATATAAGAATTTATAATGAATGCTAGGCAATTAATATATAACAGATGAATTATCTAATCCAAATCATAAACTAGTCATATATACTCATATATACGCTCAGTTCAATTCAGTTGCTCAGTCGTGTCTGACTCCTTGTGACCCCATGCACTGCAGCACACCAGGCCTCCCTGTCCATCACCAACTCCTGGAGTTCACTCAAATTTATGTCCATCGAGTCGGTGATGCCATCTAGCCATCTCATACTCTGTTGTCCCCTTCTCCTCCTGCCCCCAATCCCACCCAGAATCAGAGTCTTTTCCAATGAGTCAACTCTTTGTATCAGGTGGCCAACGTACTGGAGTTTCAGCTTTAGCATCATTCCTTCCAAAGAACACCCAGGACTGATTCCTTTAGAATGGACTGGTTGGATCTCCTTGCAGTCCAAGGGACTCTCAAGAGTCTTCTCCAACACCACAGTTCAAAAGTATCAATTCTTCGGTGCTCAGCTTTCTTCATAGTCCAACTCTCACATCCATACATGACCACTGGAAAAACCATAGCCTTGACTAGACGGACCTTTGTTGGCAAAGTAATGTCTCTGCTTTTCAATATGCTATTTAGGTTGGTCATAATTTCCTTCCAAGTAGTAAGCATCTTTTAATTTCATGGCTGCAATTACCATCTGTAGTGATTTTGGAGCCCCCAGAAATAAAGTCTACACTGTTTCCACTGTTTTCCCATCTATTTGCCATGAAGTGAGGGGACCAGATGCTATGACCTCAGTTTTCTGAATGTTGAGCTTTAAGCCAACTTTTTCACTCTCCTCTTTCATTTTCATCAAGAGGCTTTTTGGTTCCTCTTCACTTTCTGCCACAAGAGTGGTGTCATCTGCATATCTGAGGTTATTGATATTTCTCCCAGCAATCTTGATTCCAGCTTGTGCTTCTTCCAGCCCAGCGTTTCTCATGATGTACTCTGCATAGAAGTTAAATAAGCAGGGTGACAGTATACAGCCTTGATGTACTCCTTTTCCTATTTGGAACCAGTCTGTTGTTCCATGTCCAGTTCTAACTGTTGCTTCCTGACCTGCATATAGGTTTCTCAAGAGGCAGGTCAAGTGGTCTGGTATTCCCATCTCTTTCAGAATTTTCCACAGTTTATTGTGATCCACACAGTCAAAGGCTTTGGACAGTCAATAAAGAAGAAATAGATGTTTTCCTGGAACTGTCTTGCTTTTTCGATGATCCAGCGGATGCATGCATTCATGCTAAGTCGCTTCAGTTGTGTCTGACTCTTTGCAACCCCATGGACTGTAGCCTTCTAGGCTCCTCTGTCCAGGGGATTCTCCAGGCAAGAATACTGGAGTGGGTTGCCATTGCCTTCTCCAATATAAATACGTTGTATAATCCAAATCACAAGCTTATTCAACCATTTAAATAATCACTTATTGAACACTACAAAACACAGGTAGTGTCTAGGTTCTTTGGATGCATCAGTGAACAAATAATAAACCTTGTCTAATGAAGCTTGTATTTTAATAGAAGGAGATGATAAACAAGCAAAATAAAGGACCAAATTACATTGTACGGCAGAAGGTAACAAGTGCTGTTGGATAGCAGAAAAATTAGGGCAGCATAAAGCATGAGGTAGATGCTATTCTTAAATAGAGGGGCCAATGTACACCTCATGTGAGCAAAGCTTTGAAGAAATTGAAAATAAGTCATTTTTGTTTTATAAATATTATCATACATAATAAAATTCAACTCTTTCTAGAAATATTCCCTTATACATTAATTTTTCTGATATAAATGATCTTTTATTATTTATGTGTTTTCTCTTTTGTTAGATTCTCATCTCCTTGAAGAGAAGAACTGAGTCTTATTCATTTTTCTTTTCCAAGCCCCTGGTACTGTGCTTGGTACAATATTTGGAGAATGGAAATTGAATTGCTTAGTAAGATGTGTTTAGAAAGAGCTTTGAGAATTCTGGCAATGGGATTTTCATCACTGGAATGAAAACAAACCACTGCCATATTTCTTCTGCTTGGTTCTTAAAAACTGTATATAAACCATATTCCATGAATCCCCAATTTTACAATTTTCTCAGAACTAGGAGAAAAATTGTCAATAGTGGAGTCCTAGTATGCATAGAAGGAAACAGAGTAATTCTTAATTTTATTTTTTATTTTATTTGAATTGCTTAGTAAGATGTGTTTAGAAAGAGCTTTGAGAATTCTGGCAATGGGATTTTCATCACTGGAATGAAAACAAACCACTGCCATATTTCTTCTGCTTGGTTCTTAAAAACTGTATATAAACCATATTCCATGAATCCCCAATTTTACAATTTTCTCAGAACTAGGAGAAAAATTGTCAATAGTGGAGTCCTAGTATGCATAGAAGGAAACAGAGTAATTCTTAATTTTATTTTTTATTTTAAATAACAAGAATTAAAATATGTGTTAACATATGCAGTCTACAAAAGTAATATGAAAGAGTTAAGCAATTAAAAACCCAGAATCTTCAGCCAATCTAGTTTCCTGATAGTGTAAGTTAGACTCCAATGATTTTGAGTAGTAGGCATAATTCTTGGGTGTTTGGACAATTAGTCTGTTTCCCTACATAGGCTATTTATAACTTCATCACAGCTGAGATAGAGTGAGAATTCCTGGGTAACAGTAATAACCAGACTATTAAAAAAAAAAGGAAATCAAGCACTTTTGGAGGTAAAGTTGATAAAGTGAACTTTGAGAAACTGCTATCAGAGAGATGCAAAGAAATAATAATCCAAAATAGGCATCAGGTTCTATGAACAAGAGTCATGAGAAGATCAGTAAAATACCATAGGACAGTAAAACAAAAAACATCACCAACAACTATGTCTCTAAATCTGGATCTGGATCTGTATCAGCAGCCATGACTACATGGATGAATACAGGGATCAGATATAGACATAAATCTCCTAAACTGGGTCTCAAAGGATTCCTCCAACATCCTTATGACACAAGACTGGAAATTAATACCAGAACTACACTGCTTTCTTAGTGCTTTATAGTATATAGCCTAAAACATATTCAAAATTGATATAATAAATTGCATAAAGGTCATGGTCAATTCAGTAATTCTAATGGTGATTCTAATTTTTTTATAGTAACTTAAAGAATATCAGATTAATTAAGGATAAATTTTAGCTCTGGTGGAGCTAACTGAATATGGCAGCACTATAATCTGTGTTGGGAGAAGGCAATGGCACTCCACTCCAGTACTCTTGCCTGGAAACTCCCACGGACCGAGGAGCCTCATAGGCTGCAGTCCATGGGGTCGCGAAGACTTGGACACAACTGAGCGACTTCACTTTCATTTTTTACTTTCATGCATTGGAGAAGGAAATGGCAACCCACTCCATTGTTCTTACCTGGAGAATCCCAGGGACTGGGGAGGCTGGTGGGCTGTCGTCTATGGGGTCGCACAGAGTCAGACACGACTGAGGTTTATTAGCAGCAGTAACAGCATAATCTGTGTTACTGTTGGTGTGTTAACTATTTGATAAGTATTAATTTAAAAAAAAATTGGAGTGAATTCTCTTAATCTATATATCCAACACAATAAAACCCCTAAACTCCTTTCTCAAAGGGTAGATTATTGCTAATTCCTTTCTTGCATAAATTTAGGCTTAAGCCCCAGAGTTGTCTTGAAAGCCATTGAGCTCTTATTAACATTTTGTACTTGGTTTCCATCTTTTGCTAAAAGTAAGACTGAAATTTAAAAAGTGCTACAGAAGGTGCTAAGCACTTTGGTTTAAGTGCTGCACAGTATTGGCAGGGCCAGATGTGATCCTCTGAATGTGTTTGACACAGCAACTCTTGGAATATGTACTGAGAATTTCTGAGAAGTTTGTAGGCTATGCCTTGTAAATTACCTACATTTAACAATTTCAGACTTTGCTCTCATAGCAGAAGAGGCCACTGAAATGATGACCGACTGACCTGAGTTCCACCTGGACTTTAGTGGTCTCAGTAGAGCCAAGGGTGAAGGAATTTTCCTGCTTGGACAGGCACTCAATTCATAGAAAGGAGTAACAACCAATGAACAGCATAAATTTATGTTACTTACTTTCTCTCAAGACAGTACAAATTAACAGAAAATTCAAACAGCAAGGGTCTACTTTTCCTTTCAGTCCTTACCTTTTTTCATACATAAAATTACAAAGTTTCTTTTTGCTCTATTAAACAAGGAATAAAGAAATTAGCTGCCATAAGCCTGGAACCATTCCATATCCATAGCTATGGAACCATATCATAGCTATCACAAGAGAAGAACCATTCTCTCTGAATAAACAAAAGCCTCACTTCATTGCATAGTGCACAGGTAAATATAGCTTTGAACTCAATTTTGTTTTCATTCTGGCCAACTTTGCAGTGACCTCTGGCAAATGATTCCTTTTTTGGTGCCCCTTTTAGCAGACAAAAAGAATATGCAGGACAATCTTTTGACCCTTAGTTGATGGTTATAAAAGAAGTGCTCAAATTTTAGGAAAAGATATGTTCTCTGACAAAATATTACTTTGGGTAAGCTCTTTCTGTAAATCATACTGAGGGCAAATACATTTTAGGAAAATGAAATTGTGTTAAGAAACTACAGCCTACATGTTACTCGGTTGGTAAATGCTTACTGAGTCCCTTCTAGGAGCTGGACGTGTGGTTAGATACACTGCTGTATTCACAGAATGATATGATGTTTGTGCTAAAGAGGTGTATTTCTTGTGGTTAATAAACTATCATCTAGAATCAGGCGGAGCTGGTTTTTAATTCAGGCTTCATCATTTACTAATTGGACAACCTAGAGCAGGACACAGACTGTTTCAGCCTCAGCTGGCTCATTTGTAGAGTGACCATTGCAACTGCACCTGTCTCATAGGGTTATTGTGAACCTTAAATGAGATACAGGGCATCAGGACACTAAATTATAGCTGTTTTCCTTATGGTATAGAAGTCAGCGGGAAGGAACCCTTACTGTTTATTCTTTCCTTCCTCCTTTTTGCCCCTCCATCACCGCCCCCCCCTTTCCTCTTCCTCTCTGAGGTTGCCTGAATCCCTCTATTTCTGCGGCAAGGGTGGGGTGAAGCAGCAGGACAGCTTCCTTTGACGGTGGCAGGGCTCAGGACAACTACCCCGTGCACGTCTTGGTGTGCATGCCCGTGTGCTCAGTCACTTCAGTCGTGTCCGACTCTTTGTGACGCCAGGACCGCAGCTCATCAGGCTCCTCTGTCCATGGAATTTTTCTGGCAAGAATACTGGAGTGGGCTGCCATGCTCTCCTCCATGCTCCATTCACATTTTGGCAGACTGAATATTTTAAGTGGAAGGTGTTAGAGAAAATGGCAGGTCAGTCTGAACTCTCTCGAACCCCTCTTTGACAGTTCAGAAAACCCTCATGTGAGAGGTGCTTTTCCTGTACCAGGAGGAAAGGCACATCCTTGTTTCTGAAGACAGAGGGATGCCAAGGAAGACTCTGAACGATAGGCCCTGCCGAGTTTCCCTCAGTTACTACACTGACCTCCTCAACTTAGCCCGCTCCTCTGGTACTATCCACTCTCCCCCAAACCTGGCATGCAATACTCAGGTCCTACTCCTTCTCTGGATCTTCATTTCCTTATGAAGTCTCCTGTGTCACGTAAAACTTTTAATATTAAATAAAACTGTATGCTTTTCTCTTATTAACCTGTCTTTGTCAGTTTAATTTTCAGACCCAGCATAAGGCGGACCCTGAAAGTGAAAGTCACACAGTCATGTCCGACTCTTTGCGACCCCATACAATGAAGTTCCAGATGTTCAAGTTGGTTTTAGAAAAGGCAGAGGAACCAGAGATCAAATTGCCAACATCTGCTGGATCATGGAAAAAGCAAGAGAGTTCCAGAAAAAACATCTATTTCTGCTTTATTGACTATACCAAAGCCTTTGACTGTGTGGATCACAATAAACTGTGGAAAATTCTGAAAGAGATGGGAATACCAGACCACCTAACCTGCCTCTTGAGAAACCTGTATGCAGTCAGGAAGCAACAGTTAGAACTGGACATGGAACAACAGACTGGTTCCAAAGAGGAAAAGGAGTACGTCAAGGCTGTATATTGTCACCCTGCTTATCTAACTTCTATGCAGAGTACATCATGAGAAACGCTGGGCTGGAAGAAGCACAAGCTGGAATCAAGATTGCCGGGAGAAATATCAATAATCTCAGATATGCAGATGACACCACCCTTATGACAGAAAGTGAAGAGGAAAACCAGACCACCTGACCTGCCTCTTGAGAAATCTGTATGCAGGTCAGGAAGCAACAGTTAGAACTGGACATGGAACAACAGACTGGTTCCAAATAGGAAAAGGAGTACGTCAAGGCTGTATATTGTCACCCTGCTTATTTAACTTCTATGCAGAGTACATCATGAGAAACGCTGGGCTGGAAGAAGCACAAGCTGGAATCAAGATTGCCGGGAGAAATATCAATAATCTCAGATATGCAGATGACACCACCCTTATGACAGAAAGTGAAGAGGAACTAAAAAGGCTCTTGATGAAAGTGAAAGAGGAGAGTGAAAAAGTTGGCTTAAAGCATCTGGTCCCATCACTTCATGGGAAATAGATGGGGAAACAGTGGAAACAGTGTCAGACTTCTTTATTTTTGGGGGTCCAAAATCGCTGCAGATGGTGATTGCAGCCATGAAATTAAAAGACGCTTACTACTTGGAAGGAAAGTTATGACCAACCTAGATAGCATATTCAAAAGCAGAGACATTACTTTGCCAACAAAGGTCCATCTAGTCAAGGTTATGGTTTTTCCAGTATTCATGTATGGATGCATTATCAAAGAATTGATGCTTTTGAACTGTGGTGTTGGAGAAGACTCTTGAGAGTCCCTTGGACTGCAAGGAGATCCAACCAGTCCATCCTAAAGGAGATCAGTCCTGAGTGTTCTTTGGAAGGAATGATGCTAAAGCTGAAACTCCAGTACTTTGGCCACCTCATNACAGTATATTCAAAAGCAGAGACATTACTTTGCCAACAAAGGTCTGTCTAGTCAAGGCTATGGTTTTTCCTGTGGTCATGTATGGATGTGAGAGTTGGACTGTGAAGAAAGCTGAATGCTGAAGAATTGATGCTTTTGAACTGTGGGGTTGGAGAAGACTCTTGAGAGTCCCTTCCTTGGACTGCAAGGAGATCCAACCAGTCCATTCTGAAGGAGATCAACCCTGGGATTTCTTTGGAAGGAATGATGCTAAAGCTGAAACTCCAGTACTTTGGCCACCTCATGCGAAGACTTGACTCATTGGAAAAGACTCTGATGCTAGGAGGAATTGGGGGCAGGAGGAGAAGAGGATGACAGAGGATGAAATGGCTGGATGGCATCACGGACTCAATGGACGTGAGTCTGGGTGAACTTTGGGAGTTGGTGATGGACAGGGAGGCCTGGCATGCTGTGATTCATGGGGTTGCAGAGTCGGACATGACTGAGAGACTGAACTGAACTGAACTACTATATAGATACAAGTTACTATAAAAGTCAATTGCTTTTGTATATACACCAATGAAATGTAGAATTTGAAATTAAAACATAATATCCTGGTGGCTCAGTGGTAAAGAATCCTCCTGCAATGCAGGAAACACAAGAGTCATGGGTTCGATCCCTGAGTCAGGAAGATCCCCTGGAGAAGGAAATGGCAACCCACTCTAGTATTCTTGCCTGCAGAATCCCAAGGACAGAGAAGCCTAGCAGATTACAGTCCATGCGGTTGTAAAGAGTCAGACATGATTGAGCACACACACACACACACACAGTTTATACTAGCACCTTCCCAAAATGAAATACTTGGGTATAAATATAATAAAATATATACAAGATCTGTATGAGGAAAACTACAAAACTCTAATGGACAAAATCAAAGAACAATTAAACAAATGAAGAGATATGTCGTGTACATGAGTATGAACACTCAATATCGTCAAGATGTCAGTTCTTCCCAACTTGATCTATAGATTCAATGCAATCCAATCAAAATCCCAGCAAGCTAGTTAATGATATTGATGAATTGATTCTAAAGTTTATATGGAGAGAAAAAAGACCCAGAATAGAATATACAATGTTGAAGAAGAACAAAGTTGGATGACTCTTACTACCCAACTTCAAGTCTTGTTATGAACCTACACTAATCAAAACAGTGTGTTTTTGGTGAAAGAACAGACAAAGTGATCAATGGAACAGATCAGAGGGTACAGAAATAGACTTCCCTAAATATAGTCAACTAATCTTTTTTTAAAAAAGGACAAAGGCAGGGACTGCTCTGGTAGTCCAGTTGTTTAGACTTTGCCTTCTAATGCAGGGGATATGGGTTGATCTCTGGTCTGGGAGCTAAGATCCCACATCTCTCCCAGCCAGAAAACCAATATATAAAACAGAAGCAATGCTCTAACAAATTCAATAAAGACTTTAAAAATGATACACATGGAAAAAAAGGTGGGAGAGTATGTAAAGGCAATACAATGGAGCAAAGACAGTTTGTTTAACACATGGTTCTGAAACAACTGGACATCCATATGCAAAGAGATGAAATCTAGACACAATCTTACACAATTCTTTAAAATGGACATAGACTGGATCTGACTGAAATTTAAAATGCCAAACTATAAAATTCCTAGAAGTCATCTTAAACCTCTATTTCTCTCTCACACACCCTATACTAAATTCATAGGCAAATCCTTTTGAGTCTACCTGTGAAATATATTCAGAATCCAATCACTTCCTACCTACCCACTGCCAGTAGCATAAGCTAAGACACCATCACTTCTCATTTCTCCTCCATCTGTCCTTGTTTCTCCCAAGCTACTCTCAACTCAGAGTGAAATCCTTTTTTGAAAAATATAAGTTTAATAGAATTTAAATATTACCATTTTGCAACACCTAATGGACTTACAAATCTAAGCAATGAATATCAACAGCTACAAACATCATACATACAAAAGAAACATTAGGCATTATATATTTCCTGCTGGAATAATGCAACCATTTAAAAAGCATCCAAAAAAAAATCGAACCTGAATCTGATAGACCTCTAGGTCTAATTAATAATTGATAGGAAATACAGGGGGCAAAAGAGATACGTCAGTGTACACCAAAAGATACAATCCAAGTCCAGGATGTGGAATTTACACATCCAGCAACAGCAGTCTGGATTTTTTCCATAAATAAACTAAAAGCTTAAGAGTATAAAAAGAGAATGAGAGAGAGACAGATACAGAGAAAGAGAAACCCACAGGTTCAGAAGGATTAATAGACATATCAACCAACTGCAAGGTGTATCTCTTATTTGGATACTGATTTTAAAAAAACTTCAAAGTATGACATGGGATCATTAGAAGTATGAATATTGGTAGGGTGTGTGATGATATTAATGGCTTACTATTAATTTTAATTTATTAAAATTAATTTTATTAATTATTAATAACTTAATACTTATCTGTGGGGTATGATTATGGGATTGCAAGTATGTTTTTTATATGTCTGCTCAATAATCTCCAATGTCTTCTTATCTCCTTCCACATTAAAAGCTGCAACTCTTATAATGGTGTCATAAAACCTTTACAAACTGTCTCGATTTACCTGTCACTTTATCTCTTATCACTCTTCCTCTTAGCTAACTAAGAGCTAAATTAAAGGCAGAGAACAATTCAGAGGGTGGTGGAAGCAGCAGTCAATAGAAACAAGGATAAACTAGAACTAGTATAAAACTAAATGGTCCTTTCATTCTACCAACATTTCTAAGCTACTCTTCAACTTTCAGTATAGAAGCACTTATAAACATTTTTTACTTAAAACCACAGCTCAAATTTAAGTTGTTTTCAAAATTAAATAAAGAATAAAGAGGACATCAAGGAGATGATATGCTCAGGTATATTAAAGGGAAAGGGCTTCCCTGGTAGCTCAGCTGGTAAAGAATCTGCCTGCAATGCAGGAGACTCCAGTTCGATTCCTGGGTCAGGAAGTTCCAATAGGCTATCCACTCCAGTATTCTTGGGCTTCCCTGGTAGCTCAGACGGTAAGAATCTGCCTGAAATATGGGAGACCTGGGGTTGATCCCTGGGTTGGGAAGATCCCCTAGAGGAGGGCATGGCAACCCACTCCAGTATTCTTGTCTGGAGAATCCCCATGGACAGAGGAGCCTGGCAGGCTACAGTTCATGGGGTCACAAAGAGTTGGACATACTGAGCGACTAAGCACACAAACTATAGAAACACCAGATTATACAGAAACAAAGTCTTGTCTCTAAAAGGATGCTCTTAAAGGCACATTATTAATCCTCATGGAGGCTACACACTGTCCCCTCAATAATGAAGAGCATGGTCCTGGATTTAATCACCACCTGAACAGCAAGTATGACAGCTTCTAGAGCAGGTGAGTGCAGCTCTGCTCTCCCAAGTCGGTGCCAGGAGACTGCCCATTCCTCCTTGCCAAGCCTGGAGCTGCATGTTTAACTGTTTGTGTGCCGCATCATATCATGAAAGAGGCAAACTGGCCCTTGTCCACAAGGCAAACACAAGAGTGGCTAAGCCTCCCCGCTGACAGTCAGGTGCAGCCTGTGTGACCTGGTAAGAATTCATAATTACATTTGATACGCAGAGTTGCTAATAGAGATGAAGGTCACAGGAAAAGCACTATTATATCCGTAAGCCTTTTCTAAACAACCAACCAGAAAGACAAGTCCAGGAACTAGCTGTGGGCTGCCCATTGACGCAGGATCCTGGGAGCCAGAGTGTAAAATAATATGCAAGTCTGTGGCCGTGTCAGCAGTTAAACGCTGTAAGGACTGTGTTACTGCCATCACAAGTGTGTGTGTGTGTGTTTACACATGCAGGCACACACATACGTGCAGTGAGGGAGATTTGAGCCTCATAGCTGTTGTCCAGGCTTCTTCTTCAGTGGTGGTATGTTTCTAGGTGGGATTTTCTTAAGATTGAGTACACACCTATCAACTCTGCCGGCTCCTCCTCTCCCCTGCCCTTCCCACCCCCACTGCAGCTGGATAACCTGACAGATGAAGGATTTGCTTAGTTGCAAAGCAAAACTGCTCCAGGCTTTGGGCCTGGAAGTTATTAATTCTGTGATCCCACCCACCTTTGACTCTAGTGTTGGTGAAGCCTGCGCCACAAGCACCCTCAAGTAGGGTTACCAGGGTCAGAGCTCTGTACACCTGCACAGAGAGAAGTGGCTCTTTTCATCTCTTTCTACAGTGAAGTTTAGATCCAAGATACAACCATCAAGGAAGAGCAGATCTCTGCAGAGTGTAGAGGTCTGAGAGCAATACAGCCTGGAGCCAAACTCCCTGGGTTCAGATCCTAGTTTCACCACTGACCATCTGTGTGACCTGGAATAGTTCATCTCTGTGTATCCATTTCTTAATCTGCAAGTGGGGTCAAGGCAGCACCTTCTTCAGAGGGTTGATGGAAGAATTTAATTATACTTGGCTCTCTGTATCCATGGGTTCTGCATCCACAGAGTCAACCAACCATGGACTGAGAATATTCAGTAAAAAAATTCTAGAATTTTCCAAAAAGCAAAACTTGAATTTGCCATGCACTGTTAACTATTGTTAACTATTTGGGCTTCCCAAGTAGTTGGCTGAGTCATAAAATATCCGCCTGCCAATGCAGGAGACACAGGATACGTAGGTTCCATCCCTGGGAAGCAAAGATCACCTGAAGTAGGTCTGGGAGGTTACAGTCCATGGGGTCACAAAGAGTCTGACAGACTGACTGAGTGCCCTCTCATGCCAACTATTTACATAGCATTTACATTGTATTTACAACTATCTACATATCATTTACATTGTATTAGAGTATTATAAGCAAGTTAGAGATACAGGAGGATGTGTGAAGTTTATATGCAAATATTACACCGTTTTATACAAAGGGCATGGAAGTCCATGGATTTTGGTATACTTGGGGTTCTGAAACCATTTTCCCATGGATACCTGAAGACAACTGTGGTTAACATACCTGAAGGACTTAGAAAGTACCTGGTACAAAGTCAGACTAATTTATGATTCCCTAAATAAGGTAATTAAGTAAGGTAATTAAAGAAGGTAATAAGATCATGGTGTCCGGTCCCATCACTTCATGGGAAATAGATGCGGAAACAGTGGCTGAATTTATTTTTCTGGGATCCAAAATCACTGCAGATGGTGATTGCAGCCATGAAATTAAAAGATGCTTACTCTTTGGAAGGAAAGTTATGACCAACCAAGACAGCATATTAAAAAGCAGAGACATTACTTTTTCAAAAGTCCGTCTAGTCAAGGATATGGTTTTCCCAGTGGTCATGTATGGATGTGAGAGTTGGACGATAAAGAAAGCTGAGCGCCAAATAATTGATGCTTTTGAACAGTGGTGTTGGAGAAGACTCTTGAGAGTCCCTTGGACTGCAAGGAGATCCAACCAGTCCATCCTAAAGGGGATCAGTCCTGGTGTTCATTGGAAGGACCAATGTTGAAGCTGAAACTCCAATACTTTGGCCACCTGATGCGAAGAGCTGACTCATTGAGAAGACCCTGATGCTGGGAAAGATTGAGGGCAGGAGGAGAAGGGGATGACAGAGGATGAGATGGCTGGATGGCATCACCGACTCAACAGACATGGGTTTGGGTGGGAGTTGGTGATGGACAGGGAGGCCTGGTGTCCTGTGGTTCATGGGGTCACAAAGAGTCAGACATGACTGAGCGACTGAACTGAACTAAAATAAGGTAATTGAGGCAAAGTAAATGTGTGAGCAGATAACCCCAGGGAGAAAATAGCACGGTGGAAATAACACTGGACTTGGCTTTAGGGATGAGGGCTGGTGTTTCCTGGCTTCCCCATGAACCAGCCAATATCTCAGGTAAATCACTGAAAGTCTTTAGGCCTTATTTTTTGCAACTTGGTTAGTTTGACAATAATCAGTCTCTTTTTAAGCTGGTGATGAAAGCTCATGAGATGCTAGACACAGCAACATTCTGTAAAAAAAAGTGTTTTATAAATGTTGGGGATACATTACCTATATTTCTTTTCTTTATTGTTATAATTCTCATACAACTCACTCATGTAACATGTACAATTCAGAGGCTGTTATGAATTTGTAGAGTTGTACACACTCATCACCAAAAGCAATTTTAGAATGCTTTTAACATCCCCAAATATAAAACCAATGTTCTTTAGCAGTCATTCCCCATTCTCACTACTCCCTCAGAGCTAGGCAGCCACTAATCTACTTTCTGTCTTTAAACTATTCTGGAAATGTCATGCAAATGGGATCATACAATGCATGGTCTTTTGTAAGAGAGTTCTTTTGTTTTTTATTTTTTGGCTGCACTGTGGCCTGCTGGATCTCAGTTACCTAACCAGGGATTGAACCCAAGCCTTGGCAGTTAAAGTGCAGAGTCCTAATCTTGGGACCACCAGGGAATTCCCTGTGATGGGGTTCTTCGATGGAGGATAATGTTTGCAAGGTTCATTCATGTTCGATCAATACTTTATATTGGAGTCCTTTATATTACTGAATATTTTATCAGTGGTATAGTTACACTACACTGTATTACTCACTCCTCAGCTGATGAGCACTTGGGTTGTTTCTACTTTTGGCTGTTATGAATAATGCTGCTATGAACATTCATGTACATGTTTTTGTGTGGGTGTATGTTTTCAGTTCTCTTGAATATATATGTAGAAGTGGGCTCACTGAATCGTAAGATTAATACTATTTTTAACCTTTTGAGGAACTGCCGAAGTATTTTCCAAAGAGCCTGTACTAACATTGCTGCCAGCAGTGAAGTGTGTTAGTTGCTCAGTCATGTCTGACTCTTTGCGACCCCATGGAATGTAGCCCGCCAGCCTCCTCTGTCCATGGGATTCTCCAGGCAAGAATACTAGAGCAGATTTCCATTCCCTTCTCCAGGGGATCTTCCTGACTGAGGGAGTGAACCCAGGTCTCCCATATTGTAGGCATATTCTTTACCATCTGAGCCAACAGGGAAGCCAGCAGTGAAGTTTCAATTTCTCACATCTTTGTCAGCACTTGTTATTTTTTTTTTTATTATTATAGCCATTCTAATGGGTGTGAAATGCTATCTCACTGTGGTTTTGATCTGTAGTACCCCAAGGCTAATTGAGCATCTTTTCATGTGTTTATTGGCTATTTACATAGCCAAATTCCTTGGCTATTTTTAATTGAGTAATTTGTCTTTATATCTTTGTGACTGGAGTTCTTTAAGTATTCTAGACACAAACCCTGTATTAGATACATGACTTGAAAAGATGTTTTCTTAATTAATAGGCTGTCTTTGCACTTTCTTGATGGTACTCTTTGAAACATAACAATTTTTAATTTTTATGAAATCAAGTTAATCTATTTTTTCTTTCTTGTTTGTGCTTTTGGTGACATAGCTAAGAAACCACTGCTTAGTCTAAGGTCATGAAGATTTGCCCCCATGTTTTCTTGTAAGTTACAGTTCTTATGTGACATCTTTGATCTATTCTGAGTTAATTTTTGTGTATGGTGTGAAGGAGTCCAACTACATTCTTTCGCATATGGATATTCAGCTGTCACAGTACCATTGATTGAAAAAGCAATTCTTTCTCCATTGAATTGTTTTGACACCCTTGTCAAATATAAATTGAGATAAATGTAACAGCTTATTTCTGGTCTCTCAAATCGATTCCATTGATCTGTAAGTCGGTCCTCATGTCATTATCACACCATCTTGTTTTTTAATCAGACATCTGTTTTTAAATCAGGACGTGTGAGTCCTCCAACTTTGTTCCTTTTCAAGAGGGTTTGGGCTATTGTGTTCCTTGATTTTCCACATGAATTTTAAAATCAGTTTCTTAATTTCTGCAAAAGGAAGCTAGCTGGGATTTTAACAAGGATTACATTGAATCTCTAGATCAATTTGGAGATTATAGCTATTTTAACAATGTTAAGTCTTCTGGTACATAAATATGGGATGTCTTTCCACTGACTTAGATCCTCTTCAACTTCTTTCAACAATGTCTTATAATTGTAATATTCTAAGTTTTGCATTTCTTTTGTTCAATTTATCTCCAAATGTTTTATTATTTTGATGCTTTTGCAAATGGAATTGTTTTCTTAACTTCACTTTCAGATTACTCAATGCAGGATTAAGAAGTAAAACAAAATTTTGTATATTAATATTGTATCCTATCATATTAGTAAACTCATTTAGTAGTTCTACTAATAGAATTAAATAGTTTTTAAGTGACTTTTTTGAGATTTTCCAGGTTCAAAAGCATGTCACCTGTGAATAGTTTTTTCTGTTTGTTTTCCTTTCCAATCTGGATGCCTATTTTTTCTTTTTATTTCTTCATTGCTCTGGTTGTTAGAATAGAAGTGGTGAGAGCAGATATCTTTGGCTTGTTCCTTATCCTAGAGAAAACCATTCAGTTTTCCATCACTAAGTATTATGTTAACTGTGGATTTTTCATAGACACACTTTTTTCAAATTGAGCAAGTTTTATTCCTAGTTTTAGTGTTTTTTTCTTTTTTTTAGCATGAAGGGTACTGGATTTTGTCAGTCACTTTTCTGCATCTATTGAAGTGAACATGTGGCTATTGTCTTTATTCTATTGATACAGTATATAGTATTAACTGATTTTTCTTTCCTGTGTTAACCAACTTTGCATTTCTGGTAAATCCTACTTGGTCATGGTATAAAATCCTTGTTAGATGTTATTGGACTTGGTTTTCTAGTACTTTGTTGCAACCTTTGTGTCTATATTCACTTAGTTTCAGTGTGGTTAAAGAATACGCTTTGTACTATTTCAGTTCTTTTAAATATACTCAGGCTTGGTTATTGGCCTAATATCTGATATATTCTGGAGTATTTTATATGTACACTTGAGAAGAATGTGTATTCAGCTTTTGTTGAGTAGACTGCTTTATAGAAATCTAGTTTGTATAAGTGAAGTGAAGTTGCTCAGTCGTGTCCGACTCTTTGCAACCCTGTGGACTGTAGCCCACAAGGCTCCTCCGTCCATGGGATTCTCCAAGCAAGAATACTGGAGTGGGTTGCCATTTCCTTCTCCAGGGGATCTTCCCAACCCAGGGATCAAACCCAGGTCTCCCGCATTGCAGGCATACGCTTTAACCTCTGAACTACCAGGGAAGCCTTATAGTTTGTATAGGTTTGTTCAATTCTTCTATTTATGTGTTGATATATTTCCTAGTAATTCTACTATTGAAAGTGGAATTTTTAAGTCTCCAAGTTTTACTGCTAAATTGTCTATTTCTGACTTTGATTATGCTGGGTTTTGATTTATTTCCAGTGAATTTATAGTATGTTGAATAGATAACATACAGTTGGATCTGTTTATTTTATCCACTCTGACACAACTTTCTGCCTTTGTATTAGATTGTTTAATCCATTCACATTGTTTACCATATATCTTATATATATTTATGTATGTTGTTTTCTGTATATATCATGCCTCAGTTGCTCCCACTGAACTCCAGCACCATGAATCCAGCTGCCTACTGGACATTACTTTTATGACTCACAGACACCTCAGTGATAGTAATAAACACACCTAAGACTGAACTTCTTTTTCTCCAAAGTCTGTTGGTCTCTATTTATCTACTCCATATTCTGGTTAACTATATCCAAGGGTCTATTTACCCAAGTCAGGAATCTGGGAACTTTCCTCAGGTCCTCCTCCCTTCTCAATTCACATTAAATTGTTCTGAGAGCTGGCCTTTTTTCAAATAATGTCTTTGCATTAATTCAAGATTTAATTGTTGGCCAATCTTCCATCTTTCTTCACTGCCAATCTGTTCTCCACATGGCAACCAAAGTGATCTTTCTAAACCACAAACTGTTTATTTACTCTCTTACCAAAACCTTTTCATTAGTACCACTATCACCTTCAGCCATGTTCTCCAACTTCAGTCATTTGAGAACTACCTTTGTGATTTCACCATAATAACCACCACCATCATCACCACCATCAGTATCATTATTTGCCTATCCAGATTTATTTCAAGAGGCAATGTGATAACTGGAGGTCTTTATCTTTGTGTCTCTTAGTATGAAGCAATAGTGTGCACAAAGAGGCTCTTATTAAATAATTGATTAATATATACATGTTAGAAACAGTGTTTGTGAAATTGACTGATGGATGTATTCATCATATATAAGATAAAACTTATTTCAAGACACAAAACCTAAACAGCATCAGAAAAAGGAACATAGACAGTAACATCACTGCCCTAAAAACAAACAGACAAACGAACACTGCAGAAGTTTCTCCCAAACAAACAGTGTACTCCTATGAAAAGGTGTTTCTCTAAGTAACTGGTTTGTTTTTCTTTTCTGACCAATGAGAATTTTATGATATGGCACATTCAACTCTTTTCTCTCGGCCCAGTAAAATTCAGAGTCCATTGTGCAGTGACATTACAATTATGAAAGGATAAAAAGAGTGTACATTTCTCTGTATTTATTCCCCGTTGACTTTTTCTATCTGACCCTTATTTTTCTTTCGCTTTGATATTACTATCTTACAAAATGAAACATATTTCTTACATTTTTATAAATATCTCAAATCATTTTAGGAAAAAAGTAGGGAATAAATAAATAATGTATTAAAATGCTTCTAAGTACTTATAAAACTATCTTCTTATATAATCTAGTAAACAAAAATGAAAATTCATGATAATATTGTACAAACTCCTTTCTGTATATTTATCCACTCCTGCAAACAGGGAAACATAACCAGTTCAGGATATCCCAAAATGAATTATACTCTTATTCATGGCAGGTTGAATTCTACTTCAGATGAAGGAGATTCTAACGTAGCTCAAAGATGTCCACCCAGTCCCCTTGGGTGCTCTGAGCATGCAACTGCTCAAAGCATTTAGGCTCATTTTCAGGACCTTAGCCCAGGAGTCCTGCTCACTATTAACAACAATGTTCCTGATGCTTAAAACACGAATGCACTGTCTGAGCCACAAGAATCGGCTGCTTCCAGTCATTCAGTCTTGTTAACACAGCCAGTTAATTATTAGCTTTGAATTTCACCGTGAGAATGTCACAGAAACCAGACTCTTTGACTAGTAGCAGGTGAAATTCCAACTTGTCACCAGATATTGGCACCACCTCAACATGTTTTGTTTACAGCTTAAAGCTTCCTTTGGCTGGATCATGAAAACTGGGAGTTTCCCACACATATACCTCACCAACTGTCACTGGACAATCAAAACTACACTGTAAATCAAAGGGAATCCGTGATATACTTTTTAAGTATAATTTCATAGAAACACTTTGCATAAGCCTATTTAATTAAAAACAATTGTCTAACAAAGAATGATATCATTGGATTAGTGTTAACACTTAGACAAATGCATCCATATTTTAGTTTCAATTAATCAATTATATTATCATTAGAAGAATGGTCAGAGAGATCGATGGAATAGAATACAAAAACTCAGAAAAAAATGCATACAAGTATTTGGGTGATTTACCATTTGGAAAAAAAGTTATTATATAGTCCATAACCTGTCAAATGCCAGGTGGATTAAATATTTAAATGTAGAAAAGGAATTCATAAGAGTTGCAGAAGAAAATATAGGTAAATATTTAAACAATGTCAGAAGTACAAAATGTGTGTGTGTGTTTTAAAAAAAGAACAGAGTCAGAAACCATAAAAAATTTCATTACATTAAAATTTAACATTGCTACATCAAAACAACACCATAGAAAAATCAAAAGGCTAATGATGAACTGGGAAAACATTTGTAAAATACATAATAGGATGTTGAAATATTTCACCTTCAGCAACCAAGGCAATATGTGCCAATCACCCAGACTCTAAATGTTTATTAAAGGGAGTTTCTGAAAACCAGTTTTGCAGCCTTTAGCCACTCATCTATCTACTTTGAGAGGATCAAAGGGCTGAAGTTGAAGAGGCTGGAAGTTGGAGTTGAGAGAATTTCTTTAGAAAGAGTTGTTGATGTACTGTGGGTAACAACCATGTACTTAGTTCTCCTCTCAAGCCTGCTGCTGCTGCTATGTCGCTTCAGTCGTGTCCGACTCTGTGCGACCCCATAGACGGCAGCCCACTAGGCTCCTCCGTCCCTGGGATTCTCCAGGCAAGAATACTGGAGTGGGCTGCCATTTCCTTCTCCCCTCTCAAGCCTAGAGAGGAATAATTTAAGATTTCTCAAGGAGCTTGGATGTGCATCCTGGAGTGTGTATAAGTCAACTCAACCCTAAATAAAAAGATGCCCACAAGGGAGAGATAGGCTGAAGAAAACTGGAGAATTATGTTTGGGAAATGACTCCTTTCCTCCAAAGAACAAGTCAAAGCACATGACCTAGGGAACAGACACAGAATCCACAGTGTGACTGTCACCTAGGGGGTATTTTCAAAGGAGTCAGGGAAGCAACATCAGGGCATCTATTTTGGGTAATTTAAACCACATCTCCCACTGAAGACAATTGAAAAAGCTAAGTAAAACCCATTTTACTTACTTATTTATTTATTTATTTTGCTTCTTTAATGGGCTTTTAAAGAATTTTTTTTAATTAATTTTTATTTTTTAGTTTGTTTTGCTTTACAATACTGTATTCATTTTGCTATACACTGACATGAATCAGCCACGAGTATACATGAACTCCCAATCCCAACCCCCACCTCCCTTCTCCCACCCCACACCATCTCTCTGGATTATCCCTATGCCTCAGTCCCAAGCATCCTACATCCTGCATCGAACCTAGACTGGCGATTCATTTCACTTATGATATCATACATGTTGCACTGCCACTCTCCCAAATGATCCCTCCCTCTCCCTCTCCCACAGAGTCCAAAAGGCTGTTCTATACATCTGTGTATCTTTTGCTGTCTTGCATACAGGTTTATCATTACCATCTTTCTAAATTCCATATATATGTGTAAGTATACTGTATTGGTGTTTTTCTTTCTGGGTTACTTCACTCTGTATAATTGGCTTCAGCTTCATCCACCTCATTAGAACTGATTCAAATGTATTCTTTTTAATGGCTGAGTAATACTCCATTGTGTATATGTACCACAGCTTTCTTATCCATTCATCTGCTGATGGACATCTAGGTTGCTTCCATGTCCTGGCTATTATAAATAGTGCTGCGATGAACATTGGGGTACACGTGTCTCTTTCAATTCTGGTTTCCTCAGTGTGTATGCTCAGCAGTGGGATCGCTGGATCATAAGGCAGTTCTATTTGCAACTGCAAGTAAAACCATTTTAAAAAGTCACCAAAAGTGCTAAAAAGCTAACTAAATGGTGAGAAACTACCTGCTGAAATCCTGGAAAAGCCGTAACCCAGTGTGCTGAGTCTAGCATTTGAAACTCATTCCTTGAGGCATCCAACAAAGGCCAAGCAGTGATTTTGTCAGTTTCTTGGGATAGAGAGAATCACAAGAAAGCACCCAGCCCTGAAAGGATCAGGACAGGGCAAATTCCCAAGGCAGCCACTCATGGGTTTAATCTGAATTTTAGGGTGAGTCTAGGACTTGGACTTTTCTAGGTGGCCAAGAAAATCTCAAGCACTGAAATTGGATAAAGTTTATACTGTGTTAGTAGTGAGCCCAGGGGTCAAGCAAAATCAGATAAGAGTACCTGGCTTCAAATTTTCCCACAGATAACTTTTCAGAAACAATATTTCACGAATGATCAAAGAAAACAAAGCTTTTAAGGAGATAACAAGAACAAAACCTTGTAAAAAAACAGGAAATGAAATCTCAGAACGAATCTGGAAACTTTAAAGATGATATAGCAGATTTGATAAGGAAATAAATTCCAGAACTGAAAGATAAGAAAACATATTAAGAACTCATTGGACAGGGTGAGGGGAGTGGGTGAAATAGGTGGAGGGGATTAAGAAGTACAAATCTCCAGTTAAATAAATAAGCCACAGGGATGGGATATACAGCATAAGGAATGTGATCAATAATCTTGTAATAACTTCATATAGGGACGGACGGTTACTAGAGTTATCATGGTGATCAGTTCATAATCTGTACAAATCATGATGTAGCACATCTGAAACTAACATAGCTTTTTAGGTCGATTATATCTAAATTAAAAAAAAGAACTCAATGGATAGGATTATGTACCATAATGTGTTTACATTTAATATTCAAATGAAGAATTGGTTTAGTACTCTAAAATCCTTGTAATTTATCATATTAACAGAATTAACAGAATAAAGGAGAAAATTGTATCATTTCATTAGATGCATAAAAAGCCTTTGATAAAATGAATATTAATTTATGATAAAACCCTTAGTGAACTAGGAATGGAAGACTTCCTCAAGCTGATAAATGTCATTTACTAAAAACCAACAATCAACATCAATGGTAAAATATTGTGCTATTTCCCCCTAAGACATGGAAAAAGGCAAGAATGAATGTTCTCACCATTTCTAGTCAATATTGTCCTGAAGGTCCTACCCAATGCACTAAAGATAAAAGGCAAAAATATTGGAAAGGAAGATGTACAATTGTCTCTATATTCAGGTAACATTATTTATATTCTCAGAAATTTAAAAACAAGTATTATATACATATATAAAAGTGAACTTAAAAAGGTAACAAGACACAATGTCACATTTAAAAATCAATTGTATGCTTTTTTACAAACAGCAAATGTTAGAAAAATAAAATTTAGAAAACCAAGTTCATTTACAGTAGCATCAAAAATGATAACATATTTTGTAATAAATTTAACAAAAGATATGTAAATCTCTGGAGACACATGTTTGATCCCTGTGTTGGGAAGATCCCCCAGAGGAGGAAACCACAACCTACTCCAGTCTTCTTGCCTGGGGAATCCCATGGACAGAGGAGGCTGGTGGGCTACAGTCCATGGGGTTGCAAAAGAGTTGGACACAATTTAGTGACTAAATAACAACAAATGCAAACCTTTACAATAAAATGTTGAGAACATAGCTGAGAAATACTATTTTAAAAAGTGAAATAAATGGAGAAATAGACCATGTTCATGAGTTGGAAGATAGTACAGAATTAGCATAAGGACAAACACATAGATTAATGAAACAGAATAGAGGGTATAGAAATAGATGCACACTTCTGTGGTCAGTTCACTTTGATAAAGATAATGAGGCTAGTGGGGAGGGGCAGGGAAGAAGGTCTGTCCTTTCAACAAATGGATATCATTATGGAAATAAAATGAACATCACTCAAAATTTAACTAAAAATGAATAGACAACCTGAATGTAAAAGCTAAAACTGTAAAAATTTTATTAAAAAAAATGAAGAGAGATTTTTGTGACCTAGTGGTAGACAATAATTTTTTAGATAGGATATAAAAAACACATATTACAGAAAAAAATTACGATGAACTTTATCAAAATGAAAAAGTTTTGCTGTTTGAAAGCCATGATTAAGAAAACAAAAAGACAAGCCACTGATTGGGAGAAAGTACTTGTAATATATGTATCTCATTCAGTTCAGTTCAGTTCAGTCACTCAGTAGTGTCCGACTCTTTGCGACCCCATGAATCGCAGCACACCAGGCCTCCCTGTCCATCACCAACTCCCAGAGTTCACTTACACTCACGTCCATCAAGTCGGTTATGCCATCCAGCCATCTCATCCTCTGTCGTCCCCTTTTCCTCCTGCCCCCAATCCCTCCCAGTACCAGAGTCTTTTCCAATGAGTCAATTCTTCGCATGAGGTTAGAGGACTTATATTCAGAATATAAAGAACTCTTACAATTTAATGAAAAAAAAAACTCAAAGGAAAAAAGGGGGTAAGTTATTTGAATAATTTACAAAATAAGATGTACAGAAGGCCAATAAAAGCATGTAAAAAACTGTTCAGTATTACTAGTCATCAGGGAAATACACATTAAATACACAATGAGATACCGCTACACACATCAGAGTGACCAAAAATAAGAAAGATTGATGACACTAAGTGCAAAACAACTGAAGTCTTACATATGATGGCAGAAACTTAAAGTCATATAACTCTTTTGAAATCTGGCAGTTTCTAAAAAAAAATGTTAACATTTTTACATATAGCATATGACCTACCATTTACCAGGCATTTACTCAAAATAAATAAAAACACACAAAGGCTTGTACATGAATGTTTGTTGAGGCATTATGTTCCATAGCTAAAAAAGTAAAAAATGTCCATCAATAAGTAAATGGATCAACAAAACATGGTACCTCTACACTGTGGAATATGACTCAGCAATGAGAAAGAATGAGTAACTACTACATGCAACAATATGGATGAGTGGCAAAATTATGCCAAGTTCAAGAAGCCGGAAACAAAGAGTACAAACTGTATGGGTCTATTTTTATAGAATGTTAATTTATCCATAGAAACAACACGTTCCTTGAGACCAGGGGTACAGGGTGGGGCAGAATGCAAGAGTACACAGGGAAATTTTGGAAGGTAACAGAAGTGTTCTACATCTTGATTGTGATGGTGGTTTCAGGAGTATAACCATTAAAGCTCATTGAATTCTGTATTGGGTTGGCCAAAAAGTTCATTTGAGTTTTTCCATGTTATAGAAAAACCTGAACAAAAAACTTTTTGGCTAACCCAACATATATGCACAAATCTGTGTAGAAAAAGCATTCTTACATATTCTATCTGGATGGTCAAGCAGTTACCATTTCACTGGACAATAAGCAATACACTGCAAATCATTGAACAATGCAGTGTTTTAGACTGAATTCCTCATTATTTTTTCAATTCTTCCCATGAGAAAGTACACACATACTAGACAAAAATTAAGGCATTAGAGGATTTTAGATATAGAAATAATTTACTTTAAATGAACATGGTTTTTAAAAAATGAATTTAATCGGCAGGGTTTTTCTTTCTACTGTTAGCTAACTTGACTTCTATCAAATCATTGTTATTATCTAATTTGTTATAACATGCCAAAGCATTCATTATCTATGGTTGAATTATAATCATTTAAAAAAGTGGTCATCTGTACTACATGATAAAGTCAATGAAATGTTAAACTTACAAAGAAAACAGCTTCATTTTGTTTTTAAAGCAAACTATTGAGGAAATAAAAACTGTTCATCTTCTAAAAAAAGCAAGATCTCAACTCTTAAAATAGACTGTTAATAAGGATTTTAGATATAGAAATAATTTACTTTAAATGAACATGGTTTTTAAAAAATGAATTTAATCGGCAGGGTTTTTCTTTCTACTGTTAGCTAACTTGACTTCTATCAAATCATTGTTATTATCTAATTTGTTATAACATGCCAAAGCATTCATTATCTATGGTTGAATTATAATCATTTAAAAAAGTGGTCATTTGTACTACATGATAAAGTCAATGAAATGTTAAACTTACAAAGAAAACAGCTTCATTTTGTTTTTAAAGCAAACTATTGAGGAAATAAAAACTGTTCATCTTCTAACAAACGCAAGATCTCAACTCTTAAAATAGACTGTTAATAATGAGAGAACAGAGGTTTCACCCAAGGGGAGGCAGCCCTCTTGGGGCGGATTCAGGGGCCACTCGCCAATAATCAGCTTTCCTCCATTTGTCAGAATCGCCCAAAAGTCTCAGATCGCTAGGCCCCAACCCAGAGTTTCCCATTCTTGTCTAGGTGGGTGGAGTATGCAGATATGTACACTTCCAGCAAGTCCTCAGATATGGCCGATTGATATTACTGGTTTCTGGACCACACTTTGAGAACCGGAGTTGTCGCAGGTAAAGAGCTGAGAAAACTGCAATTTACAGATGATGAGTACAATTTGGATGGCCTCCCCAGGTGGTGCTAGTGGTAAAGAACCTGCCTGCCAGTGCAGGAGACAAAAGAGACATGGATTTGATCCCTGGGTGGAGAGGATCCCCTGGAGGAGGGCACAGCAACCCACTCAGTATTCTTGTCTGAGGAATCCCATGGACAGAGAAGCTGGCAGGTTAGAGCCCACAGAGTTGCAAAGAGTTGGACACAACTGAAACGGCTTAGCACACATGCAGAACAACTTGGACACAGGTAAGTGGGGGAAGGAATGATATCCGTGTCAATGTAAGCTATTCACTAATCACTCATGGAGGGTTTAGGGAGGAACCAGATTGTTTTCATAAAGTCCTTGGGAGCATCTGAGCTGTGCAGTGTATGGGATGGTAGAAAAAGGAAAAAAAGTGTAGGTCAGGTGAAGGAGCCCAGGAAAGGGACAAAGGATGAGAAAAGGCCTTCCAAAGTAGAGAAAGTTGTCAGGGAACAGTGAAGAGTCTGACCAAATGGAAAGCAACAGCGGATGACATTGGAGGGTATTTCCAACTTGGGGGAATGCTCTTCTCTGTGGCCAAGAAGGGCATCTTGCTCTCCAGAGTTAGAGGTTCTAACTCTGTTCGGTGAGATGCAGCGGTCATGGCTTTATGGTTTGTTTGATTTTTCCCCAGTACTAGCCCTCTGCCCTGGAGAGGGCATGGCACCCCACTCCAGCACTTTTGCCTGGAAAATCCCATGGATGGAGGAGCCTGGTAGGCTGCAGTCCATTGGGTCGCTAAGAGTCAGACACTTTACTTTCACTTTTCACTTTCCTGCACTAGAGAAGGAAATGGCGACCCACTCCAATGTTCTTACCTGGAGAATTCCAGGGATGGGGGAGCCTGGTGGGCTGTCGTCTGTGGGGTCGCACAGAGTTAGACACGACTGAAGTGATTTAGCAGCAGCAGCAGCAGCAGCCCTTTGCCCAGGTGAATCTTCTAACCACAAGGCCCCTCCTCACCATCCTTTATTTCACCATTCAAACCCCATCCTTACTTGAAAGACTAGCTCAAGCCCTATGTCATCCTGTGTTCCTTCTTAAAGACTCATATTCACTTTGAATTGCTCTCACCCTGATCAACAATTGGCTAGTCATTGTCCTTCTTTCTCATTTATATGTATTTCTCATCTGTGCAGCCAATGAGAAAATTTCCTCAAGACAAGTGCCATTACCCCACAATACCTAGTTCAACACTTGGTACATGTTCAATCACTAAGTCATGTCCAACTCTTTGAGAAGCCATGGCCTGCAGCACTCCAGGCTCCTCTGTCCTCAACTATCTCCCAGGGTTTGATCAAATTCATGTTCATTGAGTCAGTGACACTATCTAACCATCTCATCCTCTGTCACCCCCTTCTCCTTTTGCTTTTTCTGAGGATCAGGGTCTTTTCCAATGAGTCAACTCTTGAACTCATGCTGAAGCTGAAGCTCCAATACTTTGGCCACTTGATGTGAAGAGTTGACCAGGTCACATAATAAGATTAAAAACACCTTACTACTTGATTAGCAGATTGCTAATATAATAATCAAAAACTGTTTTTGATAGTGATACTCAGGGCTTCCCAGGTAGCTCAGGTGTAAAGAATCCATCTGCTAATGCAGGAGATGTGAGTTCAACTCCTGGGTCAGGAAAATCCCTTGAAGAAGGAAATGGCAACCCACTCCAGTATTTTTGCCTGAAAATCCCATGGATAGAGGAGCCTGGTGGGCTATAGTATGGGTCACGAAGAATCAGACATGACTTAGTGACTGAAAAGCAACAACAACAACAACTCAAAGTGTAGTTCCTGGACCAGCAGGATCAACATTTGGAAATGTGCTAGAAATGCCCAGTCTCAGGCCCTACCCAGACCTATGGAATTACAAACTGTGGCGGAGGGCAGGCATCTGTGTTTTGACAAGGTTTCCAGGTGAGTCACACTGAATGAATCACAAACTGAAATCAAGATTGCCCAGAGAAGGACTTCCCTGGTGGTTCAGTGGTTAAGACTGCACATTCTGCCACAGGAGGTGTCAGCTTGATTCCTGGTCAGGGAACTAAGATCCAGCATGCCATATGGCCAAAAAAAAAAAAAAAAAGATTGCCAGGAGAAATATTAACTCAGATATGCAGGTGATATCACTATAATGGCAGAAAGCAAAGAAGAACTAAACAGCCTCTTGATGAGGGTGAAAGAGAAGAGTGAAAAAGCTGACTTAAAACTCAACATTCCAAAAACAAAGATCATGGCATCCAGCCTCATCATTTCATGGCAAATAGATGGGGAAAAAGTAGAAACAGTGACAGATTTTATTTTCTTGGGCTCCAAAATCACTGTGGACAGTAACTGCAGCCATGAAATTAAAAGATGCTTGCTCCTTTGAAGAAAAGCTATGACCAACCTAGACAGCATATTAAAAAGCAGAGACATCACTTTACCAACAAAGGTCCATATAGTCAAAGCTATGGTTTTTCCAGCAGTCATCTATGGATGTGAGAGCTGGACCATAAAGAAGACTGAGCACTGAAGACTCGATGCTTTCAAATTGTGCTGGAGAAAACTCTTGAGAGTCCCTTGGACTACAATGAGATCAAACCAGTCAATTCTAAAGGAAATCAACCCTGAACATTTAATGAAAGGACTGAAGCTTTGTCCACCTGATTTGAAGTACTGACTCATTGGAAAAGACCCTGATGCTGGGAAAGACTGAGGGGAAGAGAAGGGGCCACAGAGGATGAGATGGTTGGATGGCATCACTGGCTCAATGGACATGAGTCTGAGCAAACTCTGGGAGATAGTGAAGAACAGGGAAGCCAAGTGTGCTGCAGCCTGTGGGATTGCAAAGAGTCAGACACAACTTAGTGACTGAACAACAACTAGGTAAGTCAAACCCATGATCAAGTTTAAGATCACTGCTTTTTATGAAGCCCAAGTCCCAAACAAATTCAGGCAGCTTATAAGGGCTTGTAAACATTATAGGGTATAAATATTTTAAATTGTAGAAAGTATTTAATATACAAACGAAAACTGATGTAAAGAGAAAACAAGGATAGGAAAACTTACCAGAGCCAGCAATACACTTACTTGGTCAACAAAATAATGTGAGAAATCAACAAACAGAAACCTCAATTAAATAGGATAAAGAGATCAGAAGGGGGAGCTCTCACACCTTGCCAGAAGAGCAGAGCCCATCTAGTAGAAAAAAGATTCCTTTTCTGGCAAGGACTCAGCCAATGAAAAGCCACAGACTCTGTTTACTACAGCTCTCCCAGTCTCTTTTTCCCTCTATAAAAGTAGTCTCCTCCCCTTGCTGCGTAGGGACTTGCACATGGCTTACTGTGGTTGCAGACCTTGGACTGCAATTCTCTGCTAATTCTGAATAAACTCATCTTTGCTGAGAAATACCTGGTAGTCTGCGTATTGGTTTGGTGGTGGTTGTGGCGTCGCTAAGTCATGTCCAGTTGTTGCGATCGCGTGGACTATAGCCCACTAGGCTCCTCTGTCTATGGGATTTCTCAGGCAAGAATACTGGAGTGGGTTGCCATTTCCTTCTCCAGGGGATCATCCCTACCCAGGGATCAAATCCCGCGTCTCCTGCATTTCAGGTGGTCTGCTGCATCACAGGCAGACTCTTTACTGCTAAGTCACATTTGGGGTCAACAACAAATACCACCAAATCCTTTATACATGTTAGAGAGCTAAAGTGGCACAATTATAGAATTCAGTGTCATGAGACAAAATAAAGAGTCAGGAGAAGCACAACTATTTCAGGTAGTAAGACCTGCCCATGGGATGTTCTCAACATCAAGTGTGATGTTATCAACAACAAGCTTCTAGAAAGCACGTCTCCTAGGGCTGTTTCTCAATTGAAATCAATAACTGCCAGAGGCCAGATGAGATTCCACTCATCTGAGCTGACAATGCAAAGCAGGAAGACTCAGCTCTTGAATGCCTGAACGTAAATCAGGAAGAGACTGAGGTTGCCTAGAAGAACAGGTGAACTGGAGGCCTCAGCCACTTTTCTCTCAATGGGACTCCTGACAGGCTCTGGACTGTGGCAGCCAAACAGGGCTGCTCAGGTGCAGCCACGTGGCTCCAAAGCTCAGGGGATCCTTATTTATTCTGGACTTTCCCCCTTCTCAGTTTAGTGAATATGAAGCTACCCTGGAAATTAGAGGGGCTGCTTTAGCAACTATTTGCAGAGTATAGGTCTCTTGAAAGAGTTCTTCTCTTACTCCACAAAAGAGTTACTCTGTTTGTTTTCATCCTTCTACAAACATTTGTCCCAGTGTTGGAAAGTCTGACACCTAAAATCCTAACAGTACAATGACCTTTAATTAAAGTGAGCTGCAAATAATTAAGAGGTTATTTGCTTCACTAGAGGAAAATTTAAATTTGAGGACTCAGTATATATATTTGAAATGGTAATAATAATATGTATTAAATGTGAAACATAAAAAAGCCCTGTCATGAGCTTGCCATTAATTTCTAATATGTTTCTACAGCCACATAATTTATATAAACACCTGGGAGAATAGGCAAATGAAACAAATTTATTTTTGTTTTATTTGATACTATTTAGTTTTTTATTTAAGCATTATTTTTTAAAGTTCTAATTAAGCCCCTAATCTCACACTTAGAAGCAAAAGGATCCATAGTGTTTTCCCTTCACAGAAATTATCTTGGAAGTGGAGGAATCAGGTAGTCTAATGTTTCAGAAAGAAGTCAACAAACTTCCTGTGAAAGTTTTAAAGAAACTTTAAACGTAAATGCAATAGGTTTTGTGGGTCATATATACGGTCTTTGTCAAATGTCTTAACTTTGCCACTGTAACAAGAAAGCCGACACAGGTATGTCAACAAATGGGCATGGCTATATTCCAAATTTTTTTGTTTGTAAAAACTGCTGCTTTCCAAATTTGGCCCATTGGGCCAAAGTTTACAGCCCCTGGTTTTGGAATCCTTTTGATCTTTCTGCTGCGTAGGGAAAAGCTTAGCACAAACACCAAGGAGTAAGTTATCTAAAAAAGCCAAGTGACCCAAATTAGCAACCTCCTTCACTAATCTCTGGTCCCTTATTAAAAACTCAGCTCTGCCAAAGAATAGCAAAGAGAGATAAGAAAGCCTTCCTCAGTGATCAATGCAAAGAAATAGAGGAAAACAATAGAATGGGAAAGACTAGAGATCTCTTCGAGAAAACTAGAGATACTAAGGGAACATTTCATGCAAAGATGGGCTTGATAAAGGACAGAAATGGTACGGACCTAACAGAAACAGAAGATATTAAGAGGTGGCAAGAATACACAGAAGAAATGTACAAAAAATACCCAGATAATCACAATGGTGTGATCGCTCACACTCACCTAGAGCCAGACATCCTGGAATGTGAAGTCAAGTGGGCCTTAGAAAGCATCACTATGAACAAAGCTAGTGGAGGTGATGGAATTCCAGTGGAGCTATTTCAAACCCTGAAAAATGATGCTTTGAAAATGCTGCACTCAATATGTCAGAAAATTTGGAAAACTCTGCAGTGGCCACAGGACTGGAAAAGGTTAGTTTTCATTCCAATCCCAAAGAAAGGCAATGCCAAAGAATGCTCAAACTACCACACAGTTGCACTCATCTCACACACTAGTAAAGTAATGCTCAGAATTCTCCAAGCTAGGCTTCAACAATACGGGAACTGTGAACTCCCAGATGTTCAACCTGGATTTAGAAAAGGCAGAGGAAAAAGAGATCAAATCTCCAACATCTTCTGGGTCATTGAAAAAGCAAGAGAGTTCCAGAAAAACATCTATTTCTGCTTTATTGATTATGCCAAAGCCTTTGACTGTGTGGATCACAATAAACTGTGGAAAATTCTGAAAGAGATGGGAATACCAGACCACCTGACCTGCCTGTTGAGAAACCTATATGCAGGTCAGGAAGCAACAGTTAGAACTGGACATGGAACAACAGACTGGTTCCAAATAGGAAAAGGAGTCCGTCAAGGCTGTATATTGTCACCCTGCTTATTTAACTTCTATGCAGAGTACATCATGAGAAATGCTGGGCTGGAGGAAGCAAAAGCTNAAGAGATGGGAATACCAGACCACCTGACCTGCCTGTTGAGAAACCTATATGCAGGTCAGGAAGCAACAGTTAGAACTGGACATGGAACAACAGACTGGTTCCAAATAGGAAAAGGAGTCCGTCAAGGCTGTATATTGTCACCCTGCTTATTTAACTTCTATGCAGAGTACATCATGAGAAATGCTGGGCTGGAGGAAGCAAAAGCTGGAATCAAGATTGCCGGGAGAAATATCAATAACCTCAGATATGTAGATGACACCACCCTTATGGCAGAAAGTAAAGAAGAACTAAAGAGCCTCTTGATGAAAGTGAAAGAGGTGAGTAAACAGTTAGCTTAAAACTCAACATTCAGAAAACTAAGATTATAGCATCCGGTCCCATCACTTCATGGCAAATAGATGGGGAAACAGTGGAAACAGTGTTAAAGTGGAAACTATTTTTTTGGGCTCCAAAATCACTGCAGATGGTGATTGCAGCCATGAAATTAAAAGACACTCCTTGGAAAGAAAGTTATGACCAACCTAGACAGTGTATTAAAAAGCAGAGACATTACTTTGTCAACAAAAGTCTGTCTAGTCAAGGCTATGGTTTTTCCAGTATGATTTTCATGTATGGATGTGAGAGTTGGACTATAAAGAAAGCTGAGCACCAAAGAATTGATGCTTTTGAACTATGGTGTTGGAGAAGACCCTTGGACTGCAAGGAGATCCAACCAGTCCATCCTAAAGGAGATCAGTCCTGGGTGTTCATTGGAAGGAATGATATTGAAGCTGAAACTCCAATATTTTGGCCAGCTGATGTGTAGAGGACTCATTTGAAAAGACCTTGATGCTGGGAAAGATTGAGGGCAGGAGGAGAAGGGGACGACAGAGGATGAGAAGGTTGGATGGTATCATGGACTCATCAGACATGGGTTTGGGTGGACTCTGGGAGTTGGTGATGAACAGGGAGACATGGCATGCTGCGGTTCATGGGGTTGCAAAGAGTCAGACACGACTGAGCGACTGAACTGAACTGAACTGCCTTTGAAATAACAGGGCTGTACTGCTGGGAGTTGTTCTCAATTTATTATGGAGCACTGTTTCTCTAAAGATGGAATGAAGCCACAATAAGACAATGAGGGAAGCCACTGCATTCTTCTGGTCTGTCAAGCCAGAAACCTCAGTTGCTGTGGATACCAGTCCCCACCAATCACCAGCTACCTGATCCTGTTGATTCTAGTAGAGAGGGTCTTGGGCAGGCATCCTCTCCTCTCTGTGCCACTATTGGCATCCTGACACCTTCTTCTACCTGAGATACATTCCAGACTTCAATATATTGGGTTTTCTTCCTACCTATAGGGTTTTATCTGCCTAATGCAGTTTCACATTGATTCCAGATTATTCTTTCTGAAACTGTCACTGCCTGCTCAAAGCCTTCAAATGTTTCCTGTTATCTAGAGGATAAAATACAAATTCAGTATATAACATTAAGGGACTCCTTCCATAGCTTGACCCCAGTCTTCTCCTCCACAATATTCTCAACTCTACTTTCCACAAGCTGAGTGCTCACTCTTCTTGTCTTTAGCAAGTACAGCTAATTACCTCTCCATTATCCATGTTACTCATCTTCCTAAAAGAAACCCTGTAACATTGGGGAAGATGATGTAACCATGGAAAAAACCTGAATTTCCTTCTCTCCCTAATAAAAAGAGGTGACTAATGAGATATAAAATATCACTGAAGAAGTTTTAGGAAAAGAAATTTTTAAATGAGGTTTATGTAGATGATAGTTGCCTTTCTACCCTTTCCTATTATTTTTTTCTTTCTGGAACTCTGATGCAATGGTTGTAGCTCCAGCAGCTATAATGTGGCCATCAAGTGAACTTGAAGATAGAAACCATGACCTCTGTATGTTGCTGCTGCTGCTGCTAAGTTGCTTCAGTCGTGTCCGACTCTGTGAAACCCCAGTGATGGCAGCCCACCAGGCTCCCCCGTCCCTGGGATTCTCCAGGCATAGCAGAACAAAAATAGAGAAGGAATCTGGCTCAGTGATATCACTGAGCTATTAAATCAGTCCTGGGCAACTTACCTATAGATTTCATTTTATGTGAGAAAAAACCAAAACCCCTTCTAGGTTAAGCTGCTGTTACTTCATGTCTCTGAAACCAGTAACCTAAAGTAACCCCTAACTGATGTAACCTGTGTTTGCTTTAATATTATTCACCCTCTTCAGAATGACCTTCTATATTACATTTTCCCACCTTTTAAAATACTACTCATTCTTCGATATTTGGAACAAATGTATTTCCTCCTGGATTATTCCTTAATTCCACAGCTACCCAATACTTTTCTTTTCATCTGCAGTACTAGAGTTCAACAATTGGCTCTGCCATCTACTAGCCAAGATAATGTAGGCACATTATTAAACCTCTTCAAGACTGACTTTACTCATCTGCAAGATGGGGATGGAGAAAATTCTGAGTCACATTATTGTTGGAGGAAATCAATGAGATCAAGTGCATGAAACAGCATAATGCCTGACACATAGACAGTACTCAATAAATGATTGTAATTATTATTGCCATTATTGTTGTGTCTCAGTTAATTGGCTAATAGATCCGTCATCTTTAGTACAAAAGGACTCTTAGGGTGGAGCTAATGTTTCAATCTCCTCTTCATCACCACAGCACCAACTTTATAGGTTGGATGAATGGATAAATAAATTAATAACTAACAGTATTGTACAGACCAGCCAACATGACAATGGCCAGGAAAGTGGACTTTCCAAAAGACTTCCCTTACACAATGGAAAAATTAGAAAGCAAACCTGATAAAGCCAAATGGACATTGTCCTCCCCATTGTGGCCCATTCATTTGAAATATGTCTGCTTACAGAGGCTTTCATCACTTGCAAGTTGGTGGAAGTGGTGACACACTCGCACAACCGGAGCAAGTTCCTGGTGCGACAAAAGGGAAAATATACAAATCCATATTTCCTCAGGCAGTAGTAGCTACTGTGAGGAATCAGCATCTCTTTTGTGCTCCTAGAATGGAACAGGAGACAATGGGCAACTAAAAGGTTAGCACAGAGAGGAAGGGTCACACATCTTCAAAATAAAAGAAATTAAATGCATGGTATTTGCATACAGTATATATACCGCATGGAGACAAGTGTCTCTCCTCTTTTCTTTCCTTCTACCCACCTCAGCCTAGGTCATCAAAGTACAACACAGAGCCCAGACCTCAAAGTTTGGAAAGCACAGTAAAGAAACCCAAAAGAAGACAAAAAAAAAAAAAAAAAAACCCCACCATTTTTTTTGGCTGGCCACATGCGGAATCTTAGTTCCCGCATGAGGGATTGAGCCCACGCCTCCCTGAAGTGGAAGCACAGAGTCTTTATCACTGGACCACCAGGGAAATTCCAAGACTTTTTAACTCCTCTAGGTTCCCTACCATGCAGGGTCACATCAGCATTGGTTAACTACAGTGCAGTGTCTTCTAACTGATCTCTGGCATGGAGTTGTTCACAAATATCACTGGTGGCAGGCAGAGAGAAGGCTCGGCCACAGTTCTGTGGTTCCCTGTTTGACTGCAATCCCATAGCCACATGTGGCTTCAGCTGTAGGTGTGGGAAAGGGGCCTTTAACTGATCAAAGTGTCTCTGGCACCAGCCTTCCATCCTCTTCCATGGATGACTCCAGTTTCTTGAGAAAGTGTGTTACTATTGAGACTGGATAAAAATCTAACTTTCAGATTATATTTTATTGGGAAATGTTTCAGATTTCCTCATCTTGGAGATCTCCCATAACATCCCACAAAACTGGGTCTCCATCTGGAACATCTACTCCCAAACCATGTAGTTTCTGGAAAGTTGTAATCTCAATTTCAACTCCATTCCCTTCTGGCTTTCAGCCTAACTCTAAGAATGATGATATTTCATATCTTATTTTTGCTACTCTATAATCTAATATATTCCATAGATAAGATAGACATGATAAATTTGTACTCTTGTCTCAGTTTTGGAATAAATCTGAGACACTTACCTCCAATTTAAAATCCTATATGTCATCGTGGCAAAAATGTAATTTGTCTTGTCTAGAGCCTCTCTGTGTGTCTCGTTCAAATAAACATCAATTTAGCCATCAAAAAATTTGTTTTTTTTTTCCCCCTGCAATTCAAATATTTACTGGAATCTTTCTAAAAATATCAAAGGAGACTCAATTCCCATCAAATGTCTTAACCTCATGCTTCCCTGTTTTTCTTTCAAACTTCTTCACAACATGGAGTTCCCCGCCCAAGACTATACTTCTTTCTCTAAACTCCCCTAAAACTGCCTCATCCAGTGGCTCCCATCCTCCTCCCTTTATGACTTCATTATCTCCTCCTTTCCCTGGTTTTATTCCTTTCTGGTATAAAATCTCAGGGGCCTATTTGGCTTTCTGCATCACTTTCCCCCCAATATTCTAATCATCAACACTAACTTCTGTGAAGAAGTTGGCTTTCCAAGAAGCCAGAGAGACTGTAAATAGTCCTATACTTATAATCTGTTGTTCCTGCTACATGAAGTATTTGCATGTGAACTATATGAACAACACAAGCCCTATGGGAAACATGCCCTTTAAAAGAATGTGAAAAATACACTGTATTATTACCCTCTCAGCCTTTCATCTTACTTATGATTATGGATTTCACAACACTCAGTAGTTTTATTCTGTGAAGCTATACTTTTTATCTTGGTGTTTAATGACAACAACTGCATATTAGAAAAAAATATGCCAAAATAAGAATAGAACACCTGGAGAAGCCGTGGCTGTTTGCTCCCACCTGCATTAAATCGTTTGCTAATATACATAATTACCCATGTGCTAAGTGCTAAGTCACTTCAGTCGCCTCTGACGTTTTGTGATCTCATGGATGGCAGCCTGCCAGGCTCCTGTCCATGGGGATTCTCCAGGCAAAAATACTGGAATGGGTTGCCATTTCCTCCTCCAGATAATTACACATCATTCCCTTTAAAGGCATTTTCACTCCAATTGCCACAACTCTGCTAAAGCAATGATTATTGGGAAAAACTCTTGAGAGTCTCACTTGGCTTTAGGGAAAAAACCCATAATTCAGCGACTCACCAAATTCCATACCCATCTAATCACCAAAAGACGGTCTTACTCAAGCAAGGTTTTTCCTGTTTGGAATTCTTCAGAATTTAAGAAACACTGAGACCAGTAGGTTGATTATTCACACAGTGCATGGCCTGGGTACCTCATTTTCTCTCTCCACATCTTGAGGCACATTCTTATAACAGGCTTTTTCAATGGATTCTAGAAGAAGAAAAAAATTCAGCACATGAGATCCATCAGAGGAAACCAAAAGCAATATATTCCTCTAGTGTAATGAACAAATGAACCAGCAGGCACCAATTACAGTCCCCTGCAGAAACAGCCCCTTCTACCTCATAGATTCCCTTTATTAGTTCTTGACAGATTAAAAATAAAAGAATACCAGGTGATGCAAATACACCCACAGCCTCAAGGAGTTTGCAAGTAACCGCATTTAATTCAGAGAAAGGAAAGCCTTGGCTGTAAGCTGTGACAAGTCTGTGGGTTTTGAACTTTGAATCACCAGGGAAACCAAATCATAAACAAAGGAGGAAAGATGATGGCCCTTCTGCACACAGAAGGCATCTTAGTTTGATTATGTTGTCCTATTACCAAGTGATGAACCAGCAGGCACCAATTACAGTCCCCTGCAGAAACAGCCCCTTCTACCTCATAGATTCCCTTTATTAGTTCTTGACAGATTAAAAATAAAAGAATACCAGGTGATGCAAACAGCAAAGCTACCAGTGCATACACTCATTTCATCTGAACAATTGTAAGATACAGCTTGGTCACATTTTTTAGTCATCATTTTACCTTTTTATTTTAAATTTTTATTGGACTATAGTTGCTTTACAATGTTGTGTTAGTTTCTACTGTACAGAAAAGTACACAAAGATCACAGTGCTATCTTTGAAACTTTTAGTCAACCTAAAATTACTCCAAATTTTAAAAAGTTAAAAAACCAGTTAGATGATAAAAATAATGGTAAAGACTGCATCAGGAGCAAGTAAAGCAAATTGCTCTTGGTTAACTGAAGCAATGAAGAGTGCAGTTTAACCACAGAGAAAGAAATGGAAGCATCATGGTGAAATGCAAACTGTTTTATTCCTCTTTCTTATAGAGATGATTTTACCATGGAAAAACATAAAATGTGCATTGGACAATGTGCCCAGGAATCTTGTGAGGAACAAATAATAAGCTCCAGAAGTTAAATAAATGTATACAATCGTATGCTAGACCTTTCTGAAGTTCCAGGTGCAGAATAAGGAGCGTGTTTGCTGGGCAGAGCTGCGGTATTCTTTGCTTCTGTCCAAGTGCAGTGGGAGTAATAGCCAACACCAGAAAGTGGGACAGAAAAGAATCATCAAAACAACCATGGGCTTGTCCATTGCATTGTGCTCCCCCGCTCCTGGTGGACAGCTCTGGTCCCAGACCCCTGCCCAGACTGCCTGCCTCTATGAGTCAACCAGCATCACACTCCACAGCTAGACTTGCCAGAAGGCAATACAGAAACCATCTCTGTTTTGAAAGATGACAGAGAACAAGGAGGGGTTTACTCTCCTGTCTAAGGTATAACTACCTATAGTTATGTGAGATCAGAGATAAGGAAACTTAAGAACTGAGGACACTCACCTGGAGAACATCTTTTCACCACCCTCACTGGTATGAACGGGATTTCAAACACAAGATTATTATGCCAGTAATTCTAAGCATTTCAATGTGCTCTAGAGAGAGAATCCATTCCCGAGGTGGGTGCAATTCAAACTCACTGCGTTATTTGCATTGAATGAAACTAAACCAAACACAGTACTTAGCACGCAGGAGGTACCCAATAAATGATTGCTTCCTCCATCTAAATGGCCTCATGGGTATGGAGTTACGTGTTAAAAATCTAAATAACTGTTTCTTTACGGTAGTGAATGTGACAACTGAGACAAGCAGAATCATAAATCTAAAAAAATAAAGATGGAGAGAGTAAATTAGGCAGCAAACGGCTGAAGACCAATCAGCAAGGTTGAAGGGCTACAGTTTTTGCACAAACAGATGTGTGCTTAGTTGTTCAGTTGTGTCTGACTCTTTGTGACCCCATAGACTGTAGCCTGCCAGGCTCCTCTGTCAATGGGGATTCTCCAGGCGGGAATATTGGAGTGGGTTGCCATGTCTTCCTCCAGGGGATCTTCCCAACCCAGGGATCAAACTCAGGTCGCCCACATTGCAGGTGGATTCTTTACCATCTGAGCCATCAGGGAAGCCAAAGTATCTTGAAGCCTGATGCTCTCAAAAACATTTTATATTTAAGGTCTGTTCAGTCACTCCCCAATAAAGATCCTCCAAGAATCAAGGAGGGTCAGTTACTGAAGCTCCTGGCTGCATGGGCTCAATGCGGCTGTAAGTGGAAGTATTCACTAAGTCGGCATCACTTTTGAAAATAAATCTTTTATTTTAGAATAGTTTCAGATACACAGAAAAGCTGCAGAGGTAATACAGACAGTTCCTGTGTACCCCTCACTCCATTGTGCCTGTTACATCTTACATTACCATGGTATATTTGTCACGTCTTTTCTTTTTTGGTTTTGCTGGTCTTCCTTGTGGCACCTGGGCCTCTCTTGTTATGGAGTGTGGGGTCTAGAGAATGTAGGCTCAGTGTCTGTAGTGCACAGGCTCTCTAGTTGTGCCTCGTGGGCTCAGTAGCCCTTGGTATATGGGATCGCAGTTCCCCAATCAGGGATCAAATCCACATCCTCTTCTTTGGAAGGCAGATTCTTAACCACCAGACCACCAGGGAAGCCCCAGCATGCTATATTTATCACTTCTAAAATACCAATATGGACAAAACCAACACAATACTGTAAAGCAATTGTCCTTCAATTAAAAATAAATTTTAAAACCCCACAAAAATCAGCATGGGCAAATTACTATTAAACAAAGTCCACAGTTTATTCAGATTTTCATAACATTTTTTCCCACTAACATCTTTCTTCTCTTCCAGGATCCCATCCACGTTACCTCATTACATTTAGTCATCATGTTTTCTTAGACTCCCCTTGCTTCTTGTGACCTTCATGGTTTTGAGGAGTACTAGTCAGGTTATTTTGTAGAATGTTCTGTGATTTGGGATCGTCTCTTGTTTTTCTCATGGTGAGACTAGGTTTATGGGTTTGGGGGAAGAAGACTACAGAGGCATAGTGCCCTTATGGGTCACAAGCTATCAACATGATTTGCCACTGATGATGTTGACCTTGACCAAGATAGTGCTGCCAGGTTTCTGCACTGTAAGGTTACTTTTCCCCCTTTCCATACTCTAATAAGTCACTAAGTATAGAAGCTACTCTAACGGGGGGGACAGGGGAAGCTTAAGCTCCACCTTCTTATTATATAAATTAATAATAAATAATTTGAAATTCTTCTATAAGGAAGATTGATCTCTTCTCCTCTACTTATTCATTCATTCACTTATACATTAGCAAGGACTCATGCATATTTTATACTTTCAGTTAAAATCCAATACTACCTTACTTATTTCATTGCTTAAATTATTCCAGCTTTGATCAACTCTTCCAGGATGGCTCCTACATCCCTTCAGCATGGCCCATTCCTTTTTCTTTCTGAGCAATTCCTTAATTTCTGGTATGTACTATAAGATAGTCCCAGTTCATCTTCTATACCTACTGTCCCAGCCCTGGAATAAGAGGTTTCTCCAAGAAGACCGGCTTCCTTTTATGAGCAGATGGTCCTAGAAAGCAAGATCTGTGCACTGGGGGTTTGCCGTAGGTTTTTGCACTTTGAGATCACATTGCAACTGATACGCTTGGCCCTCTGGCATTTTCTTACTGAATTATGGTTGTCAGGTGTCTGGGATTTTGTGCTTTTCTGTGGTGGGGCTTCACTTTGAGTAATTTTCCTGCCCTCTCTCCCACCCACTCCTTGCCCTAGGCAAGGTACGGTGAATCATCTGCTTGGTGGTTCTGAAAGTGAGAACTAAGTCAGTTCAACCCCCTAGGGAGCTCTCTCTCTCTCTCCACTGTGCCCAACAGGAGAGTAGGGGCAGCGGCTGCCATTGGCCCCTTTCAGGAGGGCCTGGGATTGTCTAGGAAGCAGACGACTGGGTGGAGTCATCCTCACTCGGGGTGCAGGATGGGGAGGCCCCCTGTGGCCGTGCTGCTAAGTTGTGTCAGTCAGTCAACCACTCATGTATTTTTTTGGTTCCTTAATTAACTAACACTCATTTATGTCCTACACGTGCCAGGCTCTGTTCTAGGCACTGGTGATACAGTAGTGGAAAAACAGACAAACCAAAAACAGAGTTTCTGCCCTCACGGAGCAAACATACTTGTAGAAGAATAAAGACAACAAGTAAAATTAGTATGTGAAGGTCAGGAGGCTGTCAGTGCTCTGAAGAGGCAAGGCTGGTGGCTAGACAGCCAGAGAAGATGGAAGGAAACAAGTACAGGAGTGGAGGACAAGGGCTGAGTGAGAGGAGAGGTCAGTCTATGGCTTTGAGCAGAGGAATAAGGTTTTTCTTTTCCTGTTTTTCAAGAGCTCACTCTGAGTGCCATGTTTAAAATCATCCGTTGATCATGGGCTGTGGGAAGGCAAAGGGCCAAAGCAGGAGGACCAGCTGGGAGTCTCTCATAATCACCCAGGCTGGGGATGACAGTGGCCAGGGCCAGGAGGCAGCAGAAGGTGTGGCACTTGGAAGAGAAAAGGTGCTTGGTCTGCACAACTGGCTGGTGGCATTGGACTTGACTAAGATGAAAAGGCTGTCAGAAGGACAGGTAGGGTAGAGAGGATCAGGCTGGAGACATGCTAAATTCATGACGGTAAGCAAAGTGTTGACCTCAGGCCCACAGATGGTTCCCTTAGAACACCTTAGAAAAGAGCAGAGTGAAGATAAATGGGTAGTGCCTTTCCCACTCCATCACGTGTACCAGGGTAAGGGGAGCTGTGGGTTGGCACATAGGCATTGGGCCTGCATGTCTAGAATTATAAAAGATGTTAATGGGGAAGATGAGTTATGGCTTCTATGTGTCCAAGTAAGCCACATGCCTTGGTCCTCATTCATGCCCACAGCAGCCTTGTACACCTCATATGGGAGATAGTGCAAAAGGAGCTGTCCCTTGGCTTGCTGCCCAGACTCTGGATAACATGAAGATGTTATGCCTACTGCATGTCATGCTTTGTATCTTTCTATAAACAATAGAATCGGAAAGACTAGAGATCTCTTCAAGAAAATTAGAGACACCAAGGGAATATTTCATGCAAAGATGGGCTCGATAAAGGACAGAAATGGTATGGAGCTAACAGAACCAGAAGATATTTAAGAAGTGGCAAGAATACAAGAACTGTACAAAAAAGATCTTCATGACCAAGATAATCATGTGGTGTGATCACTCACCTAGAGGCAGACATCCTGGAATGTGAAGTCAAGTGGGCCTTAGAAAGCATCACTACGAACAAAGCTAGTGGAGGTGATGGAATTCCAGTGGAGCTATTTCAAATCCTGAAAGATGTTGCTGGAAAGTGCTGAACTTAATATGCCAGCAAATCTGGAAAACTCAGCAGTGGCCACAGGACCATTAAAAGGTTAGTTTTCATTCCAATCCCAAAGAAAGGCAATACCAAAGAATGCTCAAACTATCACACAGTTGCACTCATCTCACATGCTAGTAAAGTAATGCTCAAAATTCTCCAAGCCAGGCTTCAGCAATACATGAACTGTGTGAACTTTCAGATGTTCAAGCTGGTTTTAGAAAAGGCAGAGGAACCAGAGATCAAATTGCCAACATCCACTGGATCATCGAATAAGCAAAAGAGTTCCAGAAAAACATCTATTTCTGTTTTATTGACTATACCAAAGCCCTTGACTGTGTGGATCACAATAAACGGTGGAAAACTCTGAAGGAGATGGGAATATCAGACCACCTGAACTGCCTCCTGAGAAATTTGTATGCAGGTCAGGAGGCAACAGGTAGAACTGGACATGGAACAACAGACTGGTTCCAAATAGGAAAAGGAGTCCGTCAAGGCTGTATATTGTCACCCTGCTTATTTAACTTCTATGCAGAGTACATCATGAGAAATGCTGGGCTGGAGGAAGCAAAAGCTGGAATCAAGATTGCCGGAAGAAATATCAATCACCTCAGATGTGCAGATGACACCACCCTTATGGCAGAAAGTAAAGAACTAAAGAGTCTCTTGATGAAAGTGAAAGAGGAGAGTGAAAAAGTTGGCTTAAAGATCAACATTCAGAAAACGAAGATCATGGCATCTGGTCCCATCACTTCATGGGAAATAGATGGGGAAACAGTGGAAACAGTGTCAGACTTTATTTTGGGGGGCTCCAAGAATTGATGCTTTTGAATTGTGGTGTTGGAGAAGACTCTTGAGAGTCCCTTGGGCTGAAGGAGATCACACCAGTCCATTCTGAAGGAGATCAACCCTGGGATTTCTTTGGAAGGAATGATGCTAAAGCTGAAACTCCAGTACTTTGGCCATCTCATGTGAAGAGTTGACTCATTGGAAAAGACTTTGATGCTGGGAGGGATTGGGGGCAGGAGGAGAAGGGAATGACAGAGGATGAGATGGCTGGATGGCATCACTAACTCGATGGACGTGAGTTTGAGTGAACTCTGGGAGTTGGTGATGGACAGGGAGGCCTGGCGTGCTGCGATTCATGGGGTCACAGAGAGTCGGACATGACTGAGCGACTGAACTGAACTGAACTGAAAATCACTGCAAGTGATTGGGCTTCCCTGGTGGCTCAGAGGTTAAGCATCTGCCTCCAATGCGGGAGACCCAGGTTCAGTCCCTGGGTTGGGAAGATCCCCTGGAGAAGGAAATGGTAACCCACTCCAGTATTCTTGCCTGGAGAATCCCATGGATGGAGAAGTCTGGTAGGCTATAGTCCACTGGGTCGCAAAGAGTTGGACACCACTGAGCGACTTCACCTTCCTTCACCTTCCAAAATCACTGCAGATGGTGACTGCAGCCATGAAATTAAAAGATACTTACTCCTTGGAAGGAAAGTTATGATCAACCTAGATAGAATATTCAAAAGCAGAGACATTACTTTGCCAACAAAGGTCTGTCTAGTCAAGGCTATGGTTTTTCCAGTGGTCATGTGAGAGTTGGACTGTGAAGAAAGCTGAGCACTGAAGAATTGATGCTTTTGAACTGTGGTGTTGGAGAAGACTCTTGAGAGTCCCTTGGACTGCAAGGAGATCCAACCAGTCCATCCTAAAGGAGATCAGTCCTGGGTGTTCTTTGGAAGGCCTGATGCTGAAGCTGAAACTCCAATACTTTGGCCACCTCATGCAAAGTGTTGACTCACTAGAAAAGACCGTGATGCTGGGAGAGATTGGAGGCAGGAGGAGAAGGAGATGACAGAGGATGAAATGGCTGGATGGCATCACCGACTCGATGGCATGAGTTTGGATAAACTCCAGGAGTTGGTGATGGAGAGGGAGGCCTGGCGTGCTGCGATTCATGGGGTCACAAAGAGTCGGACATGACTGAGCGACTGAAGTGGACTGAACCGAACAAGTCTTACACAGCTCTACAGTACAATTTGGTCAGCCCGTAGACTGAAGAAAATTCTCTAGTGCTGCTTCTTTAATGGGACTTCCCAGGTGGTGCTGTTGTAGTCAAACACCCTGGGAAACAAACTCAGAAGGACAGTGCAGATAATGGAGTGCAGTTTATTACACTGGTGGGTCCAAGGCAGTTTCTTCTTTAGCCAGGCACCCTGTTTTTTGTGTCTGCCTTTTATGCCTAGTGTGTACGTGCCCAAGCCCACATTCCTAATTTTCTCAAGTTTGCTCTGGAAAATGTTAGAAGGAGATACAATTAAGTTAGTCATGTTTCACATTCTGAAGGTCAACTATCCATGCAGTGCAGCCCACATTACTAGGCACCATTAAGATTACAGAAGGTATTCGATAACACAGTGAGTTATTGTATTCTTCTTCTCCAGAGAGTCTAGGTATGAGGTCAGCCTGGTCTGGTGTTTATCCTTCTGGGGGGCTTGCTCCATCATTGGTATGTTATCTCCACGGTTACCAGATATGTAATCCAGAGTTCATTAAAAGTGCAAGAGGAGTTAATTCAGTCTGGGTGATCTGCTTCTTCCCTTCTTCAGCGCTAGCAGTAAAGAACTCTCCTGCCAATGCAGGAGACGTAAGAGACGCAGGTTCGATCTCTGGATTGGGAAGATCCCTGAAGGAGAGCATGGTAACCCACTCCAGTATTCTTGCCTGGAGAATCCCATGGACAGAGGAACCTGGCGGGGCTACAGTCCATAGGGTCGTGGAGAGTTGGATACGACTGAAGCAACTTAGCACACACAATCATTTCTTTAATGAAGAATGGATGGTTCCCTACACAGAGACTGTGAGATGGTCTTCTGTGATGTCTGGCCCTGAAAACTCTGAACAAAATGGATCCACTCATCTCTGAAAGTATCCAGTTAATTTTTCAGAAGATTGCCAAATGCTTACACTTAGCTATTGAAAATGTTACTGACAAAACAAGAGTAGTCAAACCTTGTCTTCACATCTCCATGTTTATGAGATGACCATGCAATACTAGACATTTCCCAGTATCCTCCACAGCTGGTCATTCTGAAAGTCATTTATTCCACATATCAACAGGATTTCAGAGGTGCTAGATTTTCACTTAGCCTCCAGCCATCTTGGACTGCCAAACGCCCCAGGGAAGCACCATGACTCAGCAGTCCTCATGGATGACCACAAAGAAAAGCTGACCGGACCTGGGGTGTTGGACCATCTCCTTTTGAAAGTATACCCAGGTCCTTCCAGAAGATGTGGCCTTCTCCTAAAGGAAGTTGATTCGAGTAAGCCGGGACTCCTTGATAAGAGTAAGGAGGAACTTCTGAGGGCCTAGCTCAGCCCAGATGCTTCTGAGAATACAGTCTCTGCATTCCCTCCGGGGGCCTTTTAAGAACCTGACCTCCTCCATTGGGTTCAGCAGAGGCAGCAGTCCTTGGCAAGAAGGGCGGATTGGAGAGTAAAGAAGGAACAGGAATCACCTGGGTGTTTCCCGAGGTTGCTAGACAAAAACCACACACCTAAGTGTTCTGGTGCATGTACCATGGGAGGGCTGTGCAAAGAAAGGTAAGTCTGTAAGGCAAGTCGAAATTATTAATTCCTCCATCTGCGGCGGGGGAGGAGGGTCAGTCTATCCCAAGCGTTTGAATCTGAATGTGAGATGTTACATAAAGGTACAGGTCACACGAATTCCGCGACCCGCCCCCCACCCCCCCTCCCCTGGGAAAAACAAAACTCTTACATCTTATTTTAAATAAAAAATGGGCACAACAAATACTCAATAATAGTAATAAAGTTACTTCTTAGCTTGATTGTCCTGAACTAGAATTTCCCTTCTCGGTCGGGACGGTGGGCGCTGGGTCAGAAGAGATGCCACCTCACACCGCGCGTGGGAAGCGGCGCCGGCGCAGCCCGGGTCGCCATGGAGACCACGTTGGCTGGGCTGACCCCGGGCAGACCCGGGCTGGTGGGTGGGGTTCCGCAGTGGCTGGTGGGGGAGACGCTAAAGCGGCGGCTGGGGGCTGCAAGAAAGGCCACAAGAAAGACTGCGGATTCGGGGTTCCCAGGACCCACAGCCCGGGACCCAGGAAGGGTAACAGAAAGTCGCTTCCCAGCCCACAATCTCCAAATCTGCCAGATGATCTGAACCACGTGGTTAAACACCAGAACTCCAGGTGCTCACTCCTGTTGGAGATGCCACCTCACACCGCGCGAGGGAAGCGGCGCACGGCGCAGCCCGGGTCGCCATGGAGACCACGTTGGCTGGGCTGACCCCGGGCAGACCCGGGCTGGTGGGTGGGGTTCCGCAGTGGCTGGTGGGGGAGACGCTAAAGCGGCGGCTGGGGGCTGCAAGAAAGGCCACAAGAAAGACTGCGGATTCGGGGTTCCCAGGACCCACAGCCCGGGACCCAGGAAGGGTAACAGAAAGTCGCTTCCCAGCCCACAATCTCCAAATCTGCCAGATGATCTGAACCACGTGGTTAAACACCAGAACTCCAGGTGCTCACTCCTGTTGGCTCGCTAAATCCAAGTGTCCGCGGTGAGGACCCAGAATCTGCATTTAACCAGGTGCTTTATAGGGTCGGGGGGAGACGCCTGTTTTGTTTTCCCAGCGAGCCGCGGTAATAGTAAAAGGATCCACACCTCAGTTTCCTCCCTAGCGGTTCTCAAGGAGGGGCATTTCTGAGAGCTGGAGATGCTGAAGTGTAACTGATTGGAAGCGTCTCTGCAATTTGCGGGTTTCCCACTTGAGGGCAGCCCCGTCCTTCGTTCCTATTCATTTGGCAAAGCGTGGCCCTCGGTGTCCAGTCCAGTTAATTCCGGCTGCGGTCTTCGTAATATAAGGTCTTTTTAGAAAGCGAATCTTGGGTGCAGAGAGACATGTCTCCTTAGGAGGAGTGGGACAGTAGCTGAACCTGGAGCTCTAAATGTAAGACTCAGCTCCAATTCCTGGTTCACACTTAGGGTTCAGAACAATGAATCTGTGTTTGTGAAGAAATAATGTTTTTGTTGAGAGTAACGTATGTGCACCAGAAAACAGATTTCTCAGCTCTCTGGGCCTTATCCTTTATTGGACGATGGGATGGGACCTCCGTCTTAATTTGGACAGCCTCGGCCCTGGCTGGACTTCAGAGTAGGTCTGGACCTTGGGGAACCATGAGCCTTATTTGCCCACTTTCAGGAGGCAACATAGTGGTGAAATGGGAAAGGGACACAGCAGCTTCACTTGTGGGGAATTCTCATAGTGTAGTCCTCCCTAACAGTAAAAATGGAACCTACCAAATTTGCACAGTCTTTCTTAGAAATCTAGATAGGCTGAGCTCAACAGAATGGGTTAACCTATGGGTCTCTACTGACTTATGCATTTATATACCATACTCTCTTAGGATAAGCTGTGTTTATAGGTTTGATTTCTGTGTTATTGCATATATACCATGTGCTCCTCTTATACCATACTCAGTCACTTCAGTCGTGTCCCACTCTTTGCAACCCTGTGGACTATAGAGGACCCTGCCAGGCTCCTCTGTCCATGAGATTTCCCAGGCAAGAATACTGGAGTGGGTTGCTATTTCTTCCTCCAGGGGATCTTCCCCACCCAGGGATTGAACCTGAAACTGCTGTGTCTCCTGCATTGGCAGTGGATTGTTTACCACTGAGCCACCTGGGAATGTTGTGTTATTGCATGCATGGCATATACATCACATCCAGGCTCACATAGGCTGGGAGTGATAGGGCTGAAACTGAGCAGGATCCTGCAGGGCCTTCCCAGGAACAGATGCCCTGTGTCCCTGCAGCATTTTTGTAGAAGAGCTTTAGCCATTTAGACCTTCCCTGAATTCCAAAGAGCAATTTAATCAGAGAAGTGAGAAAATAACAGTCGAACAAGACAGAATCATAATAGTTCAGCCATAAAACAAAGGACCTTTAGTTCCTCCCCAAGTGCTATAGTTAATATCCTGCGCCATATCATTAAGTTGTTTTGCAGATGCTTAAAATCCCCACCAGGTGGAAGATGTCAACCACATGCTGATCACTAGCACAGAAACCCCAGACTGATTGGAACCAGCAGGTTGATGATTATGATTCCCGAAATCACCCTGTTAACTTCCCCATCAACCAGTCAGAGAATTGTGCATGAGCTGATGAAAGACCCTGTGTCCTCTCCCTTACACCGTTTTTAAAAAACCTACCCTGAAAGGCATCAGGGGGTTTGGGTCTTTTGAGCATGAGCTGCCTGTTCTTGATTGGCCCCATCTTGGGTGCCTTGCAGTAAACACTATACTTTCCTTCCCCACAGCCCAGTTGTTGCATGTCGTTATATGTTGTATATATGTTGTATGTTGGCATTGTTGTATGTTAGGTGAATGGACCCAAGTTTGGTTTGGTGACGGAGCCAGATCTTCCTTAGCTCAAGATAGAACCCAGGCCCAGTGCCAGGGCAGATGGCAGGGATTGGGGAGAACAACTGGTTTCATTTTCATGGTCACCTGAGTAATTAGTGTTTTCAAAGTGGGAGTAGAGGGCAGTCAGCTTTCAAACCGTAAGCAGAAGAAAGTCCCCACTGTTGCCTTTTAAGTGTGAGCAGCAGGTAATCCTTCAGAAAATATATGGCCAGGAAAAATTTGGAAGTTCATTAAAACGAGGTCAAAGCAAATGACTCATTGACTAACAGAATTTGCATGAGCCAGAGCAGAGAGCCAGGTTTGATTTTGAATTTCCTGGTTTCCTTGAGTGGGAGAAAGTAATGCTATTAGTAAGGCTTGGCAATACCAGGATTTCTTATTAATTTTTTAAAATTAAAAATTTAAAAGTTTGTTTTGGTGGAGAGATAACAGTCTTGTATAGAACCTGAAGGACCTGTAGGATACTTAAGTGAACCAAAAACAGGTGTGTTGGGGCTGTATTCTGGATTATATGAATTTGTATTATAGGTGCTACTTACACATTATCGGGGACTTCCCTGGTGGCTCAGACGGTCAAGAATCCATTTGCAATGCACGAGACCTGGGTTTGATCCCTGGGTTGGGAAGATCCCCTGGAGAAGGGAATCGCTACCCACTCCAGTATTCTTGCCAGGGAAATCCCATGGACAGAGGAGCCTGGAGGGCTATACTCCATGGGGTCACAAAAAGTCAGACACAACTGAGCAACTAATGTGTAACATGTTACTGACTGGAGGCTTTTGCAGAAACTAATGTCTGTGGCTGGCAATTTGTTACGTAAGTGAATATTGAAACACCCTGGTCAATAATGTTACAGTAACAAGAGACGTATTCGTACATCTCCAGTCAGTAAGTTGTTAAAATCATTAACATAGATAGGGTCAGCTGCTGCAGAGAAAACATTTTTGTGGCTAGAGAGGATACACATTTCAGGATACCCGAGGACAAAAAGATTTTGAAGGTGACAGAGATGGTTCTTTGAAATCTGAGTTTCTTTTTTGCTGTGCTCCACACAGACACAAAGTAATAGCTATTTTATTTGAAAAATAGAGAATGGAGATGGCAGAACACAGAGGGATTTCTTCATGCTAAGACTCAATTTCCCAAAAGCATTATGATGTTTTGGATGCCCAAGAAACTTCTCTCTCATGTTTTAGGTCTCTATCAAAGAAAAGCTGAATCTCTAGAGTGGATGAATCAAAAGTTAAAAATGATAATAGAAAAGTCTGTGGGTTAAGCCTGCTCTTAAATGTTGCTGCTACTGCTGCTAAGTCGCTTCGGTCGTGTCCGACTCTGTGCGACCCCATAGACGGCAGCCCACCAGGCTTCCCCGTCCCTGGGATTCTCCAGGCAAGAACACTGGAGTGGGTTGCCATTTCCTTCTTCAGTGCATGAAATGGAAAAGAGAAGGGGAAGTCGCTCAGTCGTGTCTGACTCTTCGCGACCTCATGGACTGCAGCCTACCAGGCTCCTCCGCCCATGGGATTTCACAGGCAAGAGTACTGGAGTGGGGTTAGTACATTTAATTATGTGTGCTCCTGCTGGGAACACATGGAAGACTCATTTAAGCACAACAAAGATGCTGTCTGGAGCTTAGGAGGCTGTGAGGTCAGGTGGTGTGGGGCTCCTGCTGGAGCGCTTCTCCTCCTGTTGACAGGGACACACAGAGTGTCTTCAGTCTGCAGAGTTGGCCCAGAGTTAGACTCAAAGCACAGATGTCCTGAGAGAGGCAGAGAAAGTTTCCCGGCAGTTTGTGTCATGTGTGAAACCAAGGAAGAAGTACAAGTGAAATGTGAGCATCAAAGATGCGAAGCTGAGCAAGGCTCACATACTCAGCTGCTGAAAGAAAAGGGCCTGGGGCCCGTTGCTTTCATGCATGGTCACAGTAATTAAACAGCAGGTGTCAGAAAATATCTGATGTCTCTTAGGCTTGAAAAAGTGTTTGATAACAAGCAATAGACAGTCTTCAAAAAAGTTCATTCCCAAAGTTGCGTGTATGTCCGTGAAGATGTTTTCATTCTCAGAACGGGTCCTCCAAACCTGTTTACCCCTGTAGATGTTCATTTATTTTGTGGTCACCAACAGATATTTAGTAAGCACCTCCTGTATGCCCATAGAATGTGAAACATAGAGCAGTAAGAAGCAGACAGAAATTCTAGCTACCATGGCTTAGATTCTAGTGAGAGGAAACAGACCATAAATACAAAGTAAGCAATAAGAGAAGCATGTTATGTTTTAGACAGGGATAAATGCAAAAGAGAAGTAACAGAGTTGGGGGAAAGGAGTACAGGCATGCAGTTAAGGTAGACCTCACTGAAAAGGGGATATTCAAGCAAAGTCTTCAAGAGGTGCAGAAGTTAACTGTGCTGGTGTTGGAGGCTTGAATCCAGGGCTGTGGGGAAACTGAGAGCAAAGGCCCTGAGGTGGAAGCATGAAGGTGTGTTTGAAGAACAGAAAGAAGGCAGTGTGACTGGTGGGGGCTGCCAGGTGGGAGAGTGATGGGAGCTGAGGTCAGAAAAGCAGTGGTCAGAGCAATGGCTCTGGGGAGTCTTGTGTTCCTTTGACTTTTTCTCTGTGACATGAACTTGTTGGAGCATTTTGAGAAGAATGGTGTGGTCTGACTTTTTAAAATATTGAGATACAATTCATTTACTGTTCAGTTCAATTCAGTCACTCAGTTGTATCTGACTCTGCGATCCCATGAACTGCAGCATGCCAGGCCTCCCTGTCCATTGCCAACTCCTGGAGTCCACCCAAATCCATTGAGTTGGTGATGCTATCAACCATCTCATCTTCTGTCATCCCCTTCTCCTCCTGCCCTCAATCTTTCCCAGCATCAGGGTATTTTCAAATGAGTCAGTTCTTCATATCAGGCAGCCTAAGTATTAGAGTTTCAAATTCAGCATCAGTCCTACCAATGAATACCCAGGACTGATCTCCTATAGGATGGACTAGTTGGATCTCCTTGCAGTCCAAGGGACTGTCAAGAGTTTTATCAAACACCACAGTTCAAAAGCATCAGTTCTTCAGTGGTCAGCTTTTTAAAATTCACCCATTTGCAGTATGCAGTACAATGCTTTTTAATCTATTCAGAGTTGTGCAGCTATCAGCATCATATAATTCCAGAACATTCTCATTATCCCCAGTCAAACTCTGTACCCATTAGCAGTCACTCCCCACCATTCTCCCATCCTCTACCTCCCTGGAAATGACTAACCTACTTTCTGTCTCTTTGAAAGTTTGGGGGCATTTCATGAAATGGAGTCATACAACATGATAGCCTTTTGTATGTGGTTTTTCTCTCATGTTGTAGCACACATCGGTGTAACAGAGCTGGTTCTTAGACTCTTTAAATCAATGGAAATTGATAAGAGGCCAGAGGAGAAATTTAGGCAAGGCTTTACTGGGACTCATGCTGCAGCAGGAGGGAACAAAACAAGTAACAGATTCCTTTGTTCATCCCTTGAGTGGAGGTGAGTTGTTGCCTTACATAGAGTGAGGGTAGGGGCAGGTCCAGGGGTCAGGCAGGATGGGGTGACTTAGGCCCCTTCTCTGGTGGTATTGTGTGCAGGGGACATAGAAGTTGGGTTTTTGGTCTTGTTCATAATTTTCCCCAACTCTGCATGCATGCAGTTATTTTTAGTTCTTATTTGGATCTTTGATCCATTTTGATTTAATTTTTAAAATTTGGTGTGAGGAATACGTTCAACATTATTGTTTTCTGTGTGGCTGTGCAGTTATCCTTTTGTTGAAAAGCCTTTTCTTTCTGCATTGAATTGTCTTGGTACCCTTATCAAAAATCATTGTCCTAAATGTATGGGTTTATCTTTGGAGTCTTAGTTATATTTTTGGATCAATCTATCTATCTTTGTATTCTGTTTCTCTAGGAGATGTTTGTTGTCCAAGCACTTGTAGCAAAGGGTCCCAGGTCCCACATGTCTCATCAGTACCTCATTTTTTCCCATAGCTGAATAATTCTGCATTCTGTGAATATACCACATTTTACTTATTCATTAATTAACTGATGAACATTTGGGGGGAGTTTTCACTTTTTGTTCTATTATGGCTGATGTCACAAACATTCATGTTTAATTTTTTTCATATGAACATATGTTTTCAATTTTCTTGGTTATATACCTGGGAGTGGAATTGCTGGGTTGTATGTTAATTCAATGTTTAACTTTTTAAGGAATTCCCAAACTGTTTTTCACAGTAGCTATATTTCAGCAATCATGAGAGCTTCAATTTCTCCATATCCTTACCATCTTTTAAATTTTTTTAGCCATCCTAGCAGGTATGAAATGGTACTTCATTGAGCTTTTTGATTTGCATTTTCCTAAAGACTAATGATGTAAAGCATCTTTTCATGTGCTTAGTAGACATTTGTGTGTCTTCTTTGGAGAAATATCTATTCATATCTGTTACTCATTAAAATTTTTTTGTTTGTTTTTACTGAGTTGTAAATTTCTTTATATATTTTAGATACTAGACTCTTAACAGATGCATGATTTAAAAATATTTTCTCTCATTCTCTAGGTTTTTTTTACTTTCTTTATAGAATCTTTTGAAGCACAAAAGTGTTTAATTTTGATGAGTTCCAATTTATCCATTTTTAAATTCTATTGATAGTGCTTTGTGTCATATTTTAAAACCATTGCCTAATTTAAGATCACCAAATTTTATGCATATGTTTTCTTTTAAGAGTTTTATAGTTTTGGTTCTTACATTTAGGTCTTTGATCCATTTTGAATTAAATTTTTAATTTGGTGTGAGGAATAGGTACAATGTCATAATTTTCTGTGTGGATGTCTTGTCTTTTTGTTGAAAAGCTATTCCTGCTTTGAATTGTCTTGTACCTGTGTCAAACATAAGTTTTCCATAAACATATGGGTTTATTTCTGCAATCTCAACTTCATATCATGGATTAACCTGTCTATCCTTTTGCCAGTACTATAGTGCCTTGATTACTGTAGCTCTGTATTAATTTTTGAAGTCTAGAGGTGTGAGTCCTTTAAATTTGTTCTTCTTTTTTGAGATTGTTTTGGCTATTCCAGGTGCCTTTTTTTCGTATTTTAGGACCAACTTTCCAATTTATGCAAAACAAGCAGCTAGGATTTTGATGAAGACTGCCTTGAATCTGAATATCAATTTGGGGAGTATTGCTATCTTAATAATACTGAATCTTCTCATCGGTGAACATGGGATGTATTTCCATTTACTTAGGTCTTCCTTAATTTCTTTCAATGATATTTTGTTGTTACAGTGTTCAGATGTTGCACTTATTTTTTTAAATTAATTAATTTTAATTGGAGGCTAATTACTTTACAATATTGTAGTGGTTTTTGCCATATATTGACATGAATCAGCCATGGGTGTACATGTGTTGCCCATCCTGAACCCCCCTCCCACCTCCCTCCCTATCCCATCCCTCAGGGTCATCCCAGTGCACCAGCCCTGAACACCCTGTCTCATGCATTGAACCTGGACTGGCAATCTATTTCACATATGATAATATGCATGTTTCAATGCTATTCTCTCAAATCATCCCACCTTCGCCTGCTCCCATGGAGTCCAAAAGTCTGTTCTTTATATCTGTGTCTCTTTTGCTGTCTCACATATAGGGTCATCATTACCATCTTTCTAAATTCCATACTACTACTACTAAGTCACTTCAGTCGTGTCTGACTCTGTGTGACCCCATAGACGGCAGCCCACCAGGCTCCCCCATCCCTGGGATTCTCCAGGCAAGAACACTGGAGTGGGTTGCCATTTCCTTCTCCAATGCATGAAAGTGAAAAATAAAAGTGAAGTCGCTGAGTCATGTCTGACTCTTTGCGACCCCATGGATGCAGCCTACCAGGCTCCTCCGTCCATGGGATTTTCCAGGCAAGAGTACTGGAATAGGGTGCCATTGCCTTCTCTAAATTCCATATATATGTGCTAATATTGGTGTTTTGTATTATTGGTAATTTTGGTAATATTGGTGTTAATATTGGTGTTTTTCTTTCTGACTTACTTCACTCTGTATAATAGGCTCCAGTTTCATACACCTCATTAGAACTGATTAAAATGTGTTCTTTTTAATGGCTGAGTAATATTCCAAGGTGCATATGTACCACAGTTTTCTTATTCATTCATCTGCCAATGGACATCTAGGTTGCTTCCATGTCCTGGCTATTGTTAACAGTGCTGTGATGAACACTGGAGGTACATGTGTCTCTTTCAATTCTGATTTCCTTGGTGTGTATGCCCAGCAGTGGGATTGCTGGGTCATATAGCAGTTCTATTTCCAGTATTTTAAGGAATCTCCACACTGTTCTCCATAGTGGCTGTACTAGTTTGCATTCCCACCAACAGTGTAAGAGGGTTCCCTTTTCTCCACACCCTCTTCAGAATTTATTGTTTGTAGACTTTTTGATAGCAGCCATTCTGACTGGCATGAGACAGTCCCTCATTGTGGTTTTGCTTTGCATTTCTCTGATAATGAGTGATGTTGAGCATCTTTTCATGTTTGTCAGCCATCTGTATGTCGTCTTTGGAGAAATGCCTGTTTAGTTCTTTCGCCCATTTTTTGATTGGGTCATTTATTTTTCTGGAATTGAGCTGCCTCAGCTGCTTGTATATTTTGAGATTAATTCTTTGTCAGTTGCTTCATTTGCTATTATTTTCTCCCATTCTGAAGGCTGTCTTTTCACCTTGCTTATAGTTTCCTTTGTTGTGCAAAAGTTTTTAAGTTTAATTAGGTCCCATTTGTTTATTTTTGCCTTTATTTCCTTTACTCTTAGAGGTGGGTCATAGAGGATCCTGCTGTGATTTATGTCAGAGAGTGTTTTGCCTATGTTTCCCTCTAGGAGTTTTATAGTTTCTGGCTTATGTTTAGATCTTTAATCCATTTTGAGTTTATTTTTGTGTATGGTGTTAGAAAGTGTTCTAGTTTCATTCTTCTACATAGATTGCTTTGGGTAGTATACTCATTTTCACTATATTGATTCTTCCAATCCATTAACATGGTATATTTCTCCATTTATTAGTGTCCTCTTTGATTTCTTTTACCAGTGTTTTATAGTTTTCTATATATGTCTTTAGTTTCTTTAGGTAGATATATTCCTAAGTATTTTATTCTTTTCATTGCAATGGGTGAATGGAATTGTTTCCTTTATTTCTCTTTCTGTTTTCTCATTGTTAGTGTATAGGAATGCAAGGGATTTCTGTGTGTTAATTTTATATCCTGCAACTTTACTATATTCATTGATTAGCTCTAGTAATTTTCTGGTGGTGTCTTTAGAGTTTTCTATGTAGAGGATCATGTCACCTGCAAACAGAGTTTTACTTCTTCTTTTCCAATCTTGATTCCTTTTATTTCTTTTTCTTCTCTGATTGCTGTGGCTAAAACTTCCAAAACTATGTTAAATAGTAGTGGTGAGAGTGGGCACCCTTGTCTTGTTCCTGACTTTAGGGGAAATGCTTTCAATTTTTCAGCATTGAGGATAATGTTTGCTGTGGGTTTATCATATATGGCTTTTATTGTTTTGAGGTATGTTCCTTCTATGCCTTCTTTCTGGAGGTTTTATTTATTTATTTTTTATCATAAATGGGTACTGAATTTTGTCAAAGGCCTTCTCTGCATCTATTGAGATAATCATATGGCTTTTATCTTTCAATTTGTTCATGTGGTATATCACATTGATTTATTTGCAAATATTGAAGAATCCTTGCATCCCTGGGATAAAGCCCACTTGGTCATGATGTATGAACTTTTAAATATGTTGTTGGATTCTGTTTGCTAGAATTTTGTTGAGGATTTTTGCATCTATGTTCATCAGTGATATTGGCCTGTAGTTTTCATTTTTTGTGGCATTTTTGTCTGTTTTGGTATTAGGGTGATGGTGGCCTCTTAGAATGAGTTTGGGGCTTTACCTTCCTCTGCAGTTTTCTGGAAAAGTTTGAGTAGGATAGGTGTTAGCTCTTCTCAAATTTTTGGTAGAGTTCAGCTGTGAAGACATCTGTTCCTGGGCTTTTGTTTTTTTGAAGATTTCTGATTACAGTTTTGATTTCCATGTTTGTCATGGATCTGATAAGATTTTCTGTTTATTCCTGGTTAATTTTTGGAAAATTATACTTTTCTAAGGATTTGTCCATTTCTTCCAAGTTATCCATTTTATTGGCATATAGGTGCTGATAGTAGTCTCTTATGAGCATTTGTATTTCTGTGTTGTCTATTGTGATTTCTCCATTTTCACTTCTAATTTTGTTGACTTGATTCTTATCCCTTTTTTCCTTAATGAGTCTGGGTAATGGTTTGTCAATTTTATTTATCTTTTCAAAGAACCAGCTTTTAGCTTTGTTGATTTTTGCTATTTTCTCATTTGTTTCTTTTTCATTTATTTCTGCCCTAATTTTTATGATTTCTTTCCTTTTACTAACCCTGGGGTTCTTCGTTTCTTCTTTTTCTAGTTGCTTTAGGTCTTGAGTTAGGTTTTTTATTTGATTTTTCTCTTATTTCTTGAGGTAAGCTTGTATTGCTATGAATCTTTTCCTTAGCACTGCTTTTACTGAATCCTATAGGTTTTGGGTTGTTGTGTTTTCATTGTCATTCATTTCTATGCATACTTTGATTTCTTTTTTTTATTTCTTCTGTGATTTGTTGTTTACTCAGAAGCATGTTGTTTAGCCTCCATACGTTTGTATTTTTAATAGTTTTTTTTTCTGTAGTTGACATCTAATCTTACCACATTGTGATCAGAAAAGATGCTTGAAATGATTTCAGTTTTTTTGAACTTACCAAGGCTAGATTTATGGCCCAGAATATGATCTATCCTGGAGAATGTTCCTTGTGCACTTGAGAAAAAGGTGAAATTCATTGTTTTTGGGTGAAATGTCCTATAGATATCAATTAGGTCTAACTGGTCCATTGTATCATTTAAAGTTTGTGTTTCCTTGGTAATTTTCTGTTTAGTTGATCTATCCATAGGTGTGAGTGGGGTATTAAAGTCCCCACTATTATTGTGCTACTGTTAATTTCCCCTTTCAACTTGTTAGCATTTGCCTTACATATTGCAGTGCTCCTTGTTGGGTGCATATATATTTATAATTGTTATATCTTCTTCTTGGGTTGATCTTTTGATCATTATGTAGTGTCCTTCTTTGTCTCTTTTCACAGTCTTTATTTCAAAGTCTATTTTATCTGATATGAGTATTGCTACTCCTGCTTTCTTTTGGTCTTCATTTGCATGAAATGTCTTTTTCCAGCCCTTTACTTTCAATCTGTATGTGTCCCTTGTTTTGAGGTGGGTCTCTTGTAGACAGCATATATAGGAGTCTTGTTTTTGTATCCATTCACCAGTCTTTGTCTTTTGGTTGGGGCATTCAACCCATTTACATTTAAGGTAATTATTGATAAGTATGATCCCATTGCCATTTACTTTTCGAGTTTTTTCGAGTTTATAAACCTTTTCTGTGTTTCCTGTCTAAAGATGATCCTTTAGCATTTGTTGAAGAGCTGGTTTGGTGGTGCTGAATTCTCTCAGCTTTTGCTTGTCTGTTAGGCTGTTGATTTCTGTTTCATATCTGAATGAGATCCTTGCTGGGTACAGTAATCTGGGTTGTAGGTTTTTCTCTTTCATCACTTTAAGTATGTCCTGGCATTCCCTTCTGTCCTGAAGAGTTTCTATTGAAAGATCAGCTGTTATCCTTATGGGAATCCCCTTGTGTGTTATTTGTTGTTTTGCCCTTGCTGCTTTTAATATTTGTTCTTTGTGTTTGAGCTTCATTAATTTGATTAATAGATGTCGAGGGGTAATTTGCCTTGTTTTTATCCTGTTTGGGACTCTCTGGGTTTCTTGGACTTGGGTGGCTATTTCCTTCCCCATTTTAGGGAAGTTTTCAACTATTTTCTCAAGTATTTTCTCATGGCCTTTCTTTTTGCCTTCTTCTTCTGGGACTCCCGTGATTCAGATGTTGGAGCATTTAACATTGTCCCAGAGGTCTCTGAGGTTGTCCTCATTTCTTTTAATTCCTTTTCTTTTTTCCTCTCTGCTTCATTTATTTCCACCATTCTACTTTCCACCTCACTTATCCTATCTTCTGCCTCAGTTATTCTGAGGTTATACTGTTGGTTCCCTCCAGAGTGCTTTTGATCTCAGCTGTTGCATTGTTCATTAGTGACTGACTCTTTTTTGTTTCTTCTAGGTCCTTGTTAAACATTTATTGCATCTTCTTAATCCTTGTCTCCAGACTATTTATCTGTAACTCCATTTTGTTTTCAAGATTTTGAGTCATTTTTACTATCACTTTTATGAATTCTTTTTCAGGTAGACTCCCTATCTCCTCTTCTTTGGTTTGGTTTGGTGGGCATTTATCATGCTCCTTTACCTTGCTGAATATTTCTCTTGCCTTTTCATTTTGTTTAGATTGCTGTGTTTCTGGTGGCCTTTCTGTATGCTGGAAGTTTGTGGTTCCTCTTTATTGTGGAGGTTCCTCCCTGTGGGTGGGATTAGATGAGTGACTTGTCAAGTTTTCCTGGTTAGGGAAGCTTGCATTGGTGTTCTGGTGGGTGGAGCTGGATCTCTTCTCTCTGGAGCGCAATGAAGTGTCCAGCAGTGAGTTTTGAGGTGCCTGTGGGTTTGGTGTGACTTTTGGCTGCCTGTATTGTAATACTTAGGGTTATGTTTCTGCATTTTTGGAGAATTAGCTTGGTATGTCTTTCTCTGAAACTTCTTGGCTCTTGGTAGAATTGGTTTCAGTGTAGGTATGGAGGCTTTTGGATGAGTTCTTGTCAATTAATGTTCCCTGGAGTCAGGAGTTTTCTGGTGTTCTCAAGTTTTGTATTTAAGCCTCCTGCCTCTGGCTTTTAGTCTTATTCTTACTATAGCCTCAATACTTCTCCATCCATACAGCACCGATGATGAAATGTCTAGGTTAATGGTAAAATGATTCTCCACAGTGGGGGACACCCAGAGAGGTTCACAGAGTTACATGGAGAAGAGAAGAGGGAGGAGGGAGATAGAGGTGACCAGGAGGAGAAGAGGGGGAATCAAAGAGGAGAGAAAAATCTAGCCAGCAATCAATTCTTTATGTACTCTCCATAGTTTGGAACCGGAGAAGGCAATGGCATCCCACTCCAGGACTCTTGCCTGGAAAATTCCATGGATGGAGGAGCCTGGTAGGCTGCAGTCCATGGGGTCTCTAAGAGTCGGACACGACTGAGTGACTTCACTTTCGCTTTTCACTTTCACGCATTGGAGAAGGAAACGGCAACCCACTCCAGTGTTCTTGCCTGGAGAATCCCAGGGACGGGGGAGCCTGGTGGGCTGCTGTCTATGGGGTCGCACAGAGTCGGACACGACTGAAGTGACTTAGCAGCATAGTTTGGAACACTCAGAGAGGTTCACAGAGTTACACAGAGAAGAGAAGAGGGAGGAAGGAGATATAAGTGACCAGGAGGAGAAAAGGAGGAGTCAAGGAGAGAGACAGATCTAGCCGGTAATCAGTTCCCTAAGTGTTCTCCACAGCCCGGAACACCCCCATTCACAGAGGAAGAGAAGAGAAGGGAGAGGGAGGGGATAAAGGTGACTTGGGGGAGAAAAAGGAGAGTCAAAAGGGGAGAGAGCAATCAAGCCAGTAATAACACTTTGAAGATAGGATTCTTAAAGATACAAAATTGATAAAATACCAAAAAGAAAAGAGTAAAAATCTAGAGTTTAGACTCTCAAAAATACAGTATTATAAAAACAAAACAAAATCTCAAAAATTATAAAAAATATATAAATGAAATTTGCTTTAAAAATAGGATCTTATTTTTTGCAAGGTAATAGGTTATAAAAGTGAAAATTAAAGGAGTAATAAAGAACTTAAAAATAAAAAATTTTTTAATTAAATGATAATAGTAAAATATGTCTAGGAATTTCTCTGGAGCTGTTGAGGGTAGTGTGGTGTCAGTTCAGTTTCAGATAGTTCCTTGTTCTGGCTTACACTTCTTCTCAAGGTCTATAGGCCCCTTCCAATGTAGTCAAGCTAACTACAGAGTTTCAATCTGTTGCACCATTCACTTCCAAAGCGGTCCCTCTTTTTTGTTTATTTTGGCTGCCTCTGTTTGTAGGTATCTGTGCTGTGGGGAGGGAGGAGCACTGCAAACAAATATCACTGGCATGTGTGGGGAGTGCTCGCAGTGCCTGGGCCACACTGGGTTTGCCCCCTCATGGTGTGTGTGCTTTCCCAGTCTACTCAGGCTCCAGGTTGCTCTGCAGGGGAGCTATCTAAAGCGGGCCCTGGCTTGCATGCACTTCCCAGGTCTAAGCCGTTCAGGTTCTTGGGTACTCCACAAAGGCACAGACGCAGTTGGGCGTACGTTCTGTGCCCTTCCCAGATCTGAGCAGCTCAGGTGACCAGGTGCACTCTCCCGGGTTGGGGGTAGGGTGGTGCGTCTTACCACCTCCTGGTCCCCAGCCCCATGGTTTCCTGGGTGCGCAGGGAAAGTGCTGTCTCAGGTGTGCTGTGTGTCTCCTCTGGGGAGCTGATCTCTGACTGCAACCCTCCTGGCGGATGTCAACCATCCAGGATCCCAGGAAGACTTGGTTAGCAACTCGGAGCCTGCTCACAGTCTGGTTGAGGATGCCTTCTCTGGGGCCCTGATTGCCCCTTGCCTTCCTGCTCTGGCTGTTGCCTGCCTGCCTATCTGCCTGCGGCAGCGGGATGGGCCGGTCTGCAGCGGGCTAGCTCTCCTCTGGTATTGCTCAATCCTTTGTTCTGTGAGTGGACCAGGCTCTGCCTTAAAGCTTTTCACAGGAAAGTCCTCTCTCTCTCCCGCCCCCCCACCCCTGTGGCTATCC
>SJXQ01001800.1:194565-255770 GCA_006408695.1 Aepyceros melampus | reverse complement strand
GGCTATCCTACAGTTTGGGTTGCTATCTCATGTTAGCTCCCTCGGATTGTCCTCAGGGTATTCAGGCCCCGTCCTTACCCTAAGCGGCAACCCGCACCTCCCTGTTCAGGCCCCCTCGCTGCTGGCAGACGTGAGCGTCTGGGCTACTTCTCCACTGGGAGTTGTGGTTAGGCATGTAATCTGTGGGTTTTTTGTTTTTTGTTTTTTTCCTCCCGGTTATGTTGCCCTGTGAGATTCCAAAACTCCCCACAAACCCGCTGGTGAGAGGGTTTCTTGGTGTGTGGAAACTTCTCCTCCATGACTCTCTCCCTGGGATGGGTCTCTGTCTCTAACTCTTTTGTCTCTCTTTATCATTTATATTTTGTCCTACCTCCTTTCTTTTTTTAAAAAAATTTTTACTTTTTAGTTTGTTTTGCTTTACAATACTGTATTCGTTTTGCTATACATTGACATGAATCATCCACGAGTGTACATGAACTCCCAATCCTGACCCCCCACCCCCCACCTTGAAGAGAATGGGTTGCCTTTCTGGGTGCCTAGTGTCCTCCGCCAAGGTTCAGAAGTTGTTTTGTGGAATTTGCTCAGCATTCAAATGATCTTTTGATGAATATGTGTGGGAGAAAGTGGTCTCCCCAACCTATTCCTCTGCCATCTTCTTATTTTGTTAAGTCACTGAGTATTTTATTGTTTGTGATGCTATTATAAATAGAATTTTCTCAATTTCATTTTTTAAATTGATTTTTAAAAAATTACTTGTTTTTGGTTCTGTTGGGTCTTGGTTGCTGCATGGGCTTTTCTCTAGTTGCAGCGAGTGGGGGCTACTCTTCATTGAAGTGCGCAGACTTATTGCAGTGGGTTCTCTTGTGGCGCATGGGCTCTAGGGCACGGACTTCAGTAGTTGTAGTTCGTGGACTCAGTAGTTGTGGTTCCTGGGCTCTAGAGCACAAGCTCAATAGTTGTGGCGGATGGGCTTAGTTGCTCTGCAGCATGTGGGATCCTTCCAGATCATGGATTGAACCTGTTCTCCTGCGTTGACAGGCAGATTCTTTACCACTAAGCCACCAGGGAAGCCCTTCTTTCCTTTTTGATCGCTCATTGCTAGATTATAGAAATAAATAGTTGATTTTGTATCCTACAACTGGTTGGATTCATTTGTTAGCTCTAATAGTTTGTGTGTTCTATAGATTTTACAGATGAGAATAGAGATGGTTTTAATTCTTCCTTTCCAATTTATATATGCTTATTATTTTATTTCCCTGCTTAATTGCTCAGGGTAGAACCTCCAATGCAGTGTTGAATAGAAATGGTAAGATAAGATACTTTCCTGATCTTTGGGGCAAAGTTTTCATTTGTTGCTCATTAGGCATGATAACTGTAGGTTTTTCTTATTAATATGCTCTTGACAAGGCTGAAGAAGTTTCTTTTTCTAGTTTTCTGAGTGTTTCTGTCGAGAAAAGATGTTAGATTTTGTCAAAAAGAGGCATACTTCAGAGATATTGCAGGTTCAGTTCCAGACCACTGCAATAAAGTGAATATTGCAACTAGTGAGTCATAAATTATTTTGGTTTCACAGAGCATAGAGAAGTTTATGCTATACTGTAGTTTATATAAAGTGTGATAGTATTATGTCTAAAAAATGTACATACCTTAATTTAAAAATGCTTTATTGCTAAAAATGCTAACCATTATCTAAGCTCTCAGCTAGTTGTAATCTTTTTGCTGGTGGAGAGTCTTGCATCAGTGTCGATGGCTTCTGACTGATCAGGGTGGTGATTGCTGAAGCCTGGGGGTGGCTGTGGCAGTTTCTTAAAATGACAACAATGAAGTTTGCCACATCAATTGACTCTTCTTTTCACAATTTCTCTGTAGCATGTAATGCTATTTGATAGCATTATACCCACTTCTTTCAAAATTGGAGTGAATCTTCTCAAACTCTTCTGCTACTTTATCAAATAAGTTTATGTAATATTCTAAATGCTATATTGTCATTTCAACAATCCTTATAGCATCTTCACCAGGAGTAGATTTCATCTCAAGAAGCCACTTCTTTGCTTGTCCATAAGAAGCACCAATCTCATGATAAAATTTTATCATGACATTGCAGCAATTCAGGCACATCTTCAGTCTCCCCTTCTAATTCTAATCTCTCGATATTTCTACCACATCTGTAGTTACTTTCTCCATCAAATCTTGAACCCCTCAAAGTAATCCATGAGGGTTGAAGTCAACTGTCGATACTTTGATCTCTTCCTATGAATCATGAACATTCTTGATGGCATCTATAATGGTGAATCATTTTCAGAGGGTTTTCAATTTACTTTGGCCAGATCTATCAGAGGAGTCACTACCAATGGCAGCTATAGCTTTATGAAGTGTTATTTCTTAAGACTTGAAAATTCTTGAACTATAGGCTGCAGAATGGATGTGTGTGTTAGCAGGCATGAAAACATTAATCTCATTGTATATCTCTGTCAGAGTTCTTGGGTGAACAGGTGCATTGTCAGTGAGCAGTAAAATTTTGAAAGGAATCTTTTTTGTGATCTCAATAGTGGGCTGAAAATATTCAGCAAACCATGTTGTAAGCAAATGTGCTGTCATAGAGGCTTTATTGCTTAATTGATAGGGTACAAGCAGAGGAGATTGAACATAACTTTTAAAGGTGCTAAGATTTTTGGAATGGTAAATAAGTACTGACTTCAACTTAAAGTTACTAGTTGCATTAGCCCCTAATAAGAGAGTCAGCCTGTCCTTTGAAGCTTCATAACCAGACATTGACTTCTAGCTATGAAAATCCTTGATGGCATCTTACAGTAGAAGGCTGTTTTGTCTACACTGAAAATTTATTTTTTTGGCACTTTCATATATTGTCGTAGCTAGATCTTCTGGACAACTTACCGCAGCTTCTACTTTAGCACTTGCTGCTGGACCTTGCACTATGTTATGGAAATGGCTTCTCCCCTTAAATGTCATGAACAAACCTCTGCTAGCTTCAGATATTTCTTCTGCAGCTTCCTTACCTCTCTCAGCCTTCATAGAATTGAAAAGAGTTAAGGCCTTGTTCTGGATTAGGCTTTGGCTCAAGAGGATGTTGTGGCTGGTTGGATCTTCTATGCAGACCACTGAAACTTTCACCGCATCAGCAATAAGGCTGTTAAACCTTCATACCCTTTGTGTATTCACTTTAGAAGCCCTTTTAATTTCCTTTGAGAATTTTTCCTTTGCATTCATAACTTGGGCTAACTGTTTGGGGCAAGAGGCCTAGCTTGTGGCCTCTCAGCTCTAGACATACCTTTCTCACTGAACTGAATCATTTCTAGTTTTTTATTTAAAGTGAGAGATATGTAGAGGCCAGTTATAGGGTTGTTAATTTGTTTAATTTCGGTATTGTGTCTCAAGAAATAGGGAAGCCCAAAGAGAGGAAGAGAGATGGGAAACATCTGGTCAGTGGGGCAGTCAGAACACACATCTGGTAAGTTCTCCATCTCGTATGGGTGTGGTTTGTGGTGCCCCAAAACAATTACAATAGTAACATCACTGATAATGGATCACCATAATTAATACTATAATGTTGAAAAAGTTTGAAATATTGCAAGAATTGCCAGAATGTGCTACAGATGTGAAGTGAGCAAATGCTGTTGGAAAAATGGTGCTGATAGACTTGCTCAACACGAAGTTGTCACAAACCCTCAGCTTGTTAAAAACAACAACAACAACAGTATCTTGAAGTGTGGTTAAAGTGGAGCATGGTAAAATGAGGTATGCCTGTACTTTCTCCATATCTATCGAAATGATTATAATTTTTGTTCTTAATTAATATGGTATATTATATTGATTTCTTATATTGAATTGACATTGCATTCCTAGAATAAATCCCACTTGGTCATAGTGTATTACCCTTTTTATATGTTACTGGAGTCTCTGCCTATATTTTGTTGAGGAGCTTTGCATCTATTCGTAAGTGATATTTGTCTGTAGTTTTCTCATGATTTGTTTGTTTTGGTACCAGGTAATGATTTGGGAGTGTTCTTTACTCATTTATTTTTTTTACAAAAGTTTCTTAAATATTAGTACAAACTCTTCTTAAGATGTTTGGTAGAATGAACCAGTGAAGCCTGGTCTTTCTTTGTGGGAAGTCTTTGATTATCAATTCAATCTCTTTGTTTGCTATAATATGGTATATTATATTGATTTCTTATATTGAATTGACATTGCATTCCTAGAATAAATCCTACTTGGTCATAGTGTATTACCCTTTTTATATGTTGCTGGAGTCTCTGCCTATATTTTGTTGAGGAGCTTTGCATCTATTCATAATTCTTAAATATTAGTACAAACTCTTCTTAAGATGTTTGGTAGAATGAACCAGTGAAGCCTGGTCTTTTTTTGTGAGAAGTCTTTGATTATCAATTCAATCTTTTTGTTTGCTGTAGGCCTATTCATATATTCTGTTCCTTTTTGATTCAGTTTTGGTAGTTTCTTTCTTTCTAGAAATTTACCCATTGTGACCACATTATCTAATCTGTTGGCATACAATTGTTCATTGTATTCCCCTTCAATTGTTTCTATGTTTTTAAGGTCAGAAATAGTATCTTTCATTCCTGATTTTAGTAATTTGAATATCTCTTTTCTTGTCACTCTAGCTAAGAAAATTGTCAGTCTTACTTACCTGTTCAAAGAACTAACTTTTGTTTTTATTAAATTTCTCTATCATTTATCTATTCTCTATTCCTGCTCTAATATTTATTATCTCAATTCTGCTGCTTGGATTTACTTTGCTCTATTTTCTTCTCATTATGAATGTGGAAAGTTACATTATTTATTTGAAACCTCTTCTTTTTTTAACATAGGCATTTACAACTATAAATTTCTCACTGATCACTGTTTTTATTGCACTCCATGAGTTTTGATATGCTGAGGTTTTGTTTTCATTCATCCCAATGTATTTTCTAATTTCCCTTGTGATTTCTTCATTGCTCTACTGGTTGTTTAAAAGTATGTTTAATTTTCACATGTTGGTGAATATCATATTTCCTTTAGTTACTGATATCTAATTGTGATACCCTGTTTACAGCATATAGTTGGATAATTCTGTCAATATCTATCTCTTAATTGGAGTGTTTGGTCCACTAACACTTAATATAATTACTGAAAATATTTGCATTTGACATGTTTCTGTTTGCATTCTGTATGTCTTTTGTTTCTCTCTTCTTCCATTACTGCCATCTCTTTGTACTAAATATTTATTTTCTAGTGTACTGTTTTAATTTCCCTATCATTTATTTTCCATATGACTTCGAGTCATTTTCTTGGTGGTTTCCCATGGGGATTACAATTAATATCTGCCTCTTTTTCTCTCTCCTTTCCTTCTGGGAATTCCATTATTTTTATGTTAGTATACTTGATGGTGTCTCACAGACATCTTGGGTTTTGTTCATATTAATGTTTATTGTTTTATTTCTCTTTGTTAGACTGGCTAATCTCAGTCAACGTCTTTTCAAATTTACTCATTCTTTCTGCTAGTTCAGATCTGCTCTTGAGCCCCTCTCGTGATTTTTTCATTTCAGTTATTGTATTTTTCAAATCCAAAATTTCTGTTTAGTTCATTTTATAATTTATATCTCTACTGATAATATTTACTTGGAAAGATATTAATCTCATACTTTTATTTAGTTCTTTTTAGGCATGATTCAGACATGTTTGAGATAGCTGATTTAAAATCTTTGTTAAGTCAAACATCTGACCTCCTTCAGGGTCAGTTTTTATTTGTTCCTTTTATCCCCTTGTTTATGGGCCATGTTTTCATCACTGTTTGTGTTTCTCCTAATTTTTTGTTGAAAAATGTACATTTTAAATAATGTGGAAGTTTTGGGATTCAGAGATCCCTCTCTTCATAGTCTGTTGTTATTGCTGTTTGTTGTTTATTTAGTGACTCGACTGAACTTATTATGTTAAATCTGTATTCTTTGTCAGCTACTGAAATTTCTACTTGCTCAGGTTAGTTCCAGCTAATAACTGGACAGAGATTTCTCTAAATGTTGGGAACCAGTCTCCCAGGTTTTTTTTGTTTTTTTTTTTTTTTGCTGAGGGACAATGTGTGTGTTTGTGTATGAATGATTGTATGAATGTGTGTCTCTAACACTCAGCCGGACAGTTGACAGCTCTGCCTTAACATTCACTTCTTGCTTGCCAAAAGCCTTAGGTGAGAATTTAGAACTTTCTCAGATCTCTCTAGGACATGTTCACAGCCCTGTGTATGTTGTAAGCTCATGGTTTTCTAGATTCCTAGTAATGTATCAGAGCTTTTCAAAGGCTCAATGGGCATCTCATTCCCCAGAGTTTCATTGTTTTTTCTTTTCAGGCTTTTAATAAGCCTGTTGTTTACCACAATTATTCACTGCCTCAGGCAGCCTTTAAACAGTTGACTCTAAATGTATTGTACAAGTGTCCTTGGGGGAAAAAGCTTCTTCTCACCAGGGCAAGCTCTGAGCCAGGTCACATCAAGACAGCATTGCAAGGGGAGTCGTTCAGGGAAGTACTAGGTAGGTCAAATAATGACAGTTCTCTGATAATGAGACTTGGAAGGAGCTCCACCTTATTTTGCTGCCTTGGGGCTTTCACACTGCTAGTTTTCATCATCAGTATTATGAAAAGAATCCAAACCCATGGAAGAAAGCTTAAAAAAGTTACAAAGAATAAAATAAAAATTACACAATCCTGCTATACAAGAATAATCAATGTTAATTCTGGATTTTTTTAAAAAATTGAAAAATGTGAAATCCTTCAATGTGGGGCAAAGGTACTGGGCAGAAGTTTTCTCAGAGTGTTCTGCTTTATGGGTTCTCACAATAAAAATATCCCCATTGACCATCATCCGAAGTTTTCTGCCTTCATGATCTGACCACCCGTAACCTTCTTCCTGGCAGCAATGAGCTCTCATTCTGGGGACATCCTACATTTCCTGGCTGCATGACTTCTCTCCCTTTTACTATTTCATGCCTCTGTGTTGCCTCCAAGCACCCAGTTATTCTGATACACAGCCTCGTAGTTCTGTCCCTGACCAGCTGTTGCCCATCCCAGAGGCCACTTGGCCTGGTCCATTGCCCCAGCCTGACAACATTAAAAGTCGGTCCTCTTTTCAACTGTGTTGGTTTTTGGCTTCTCTAAATAGCATGGCTATCAGATCTCTGGCCTCCAGGCCACAGATACTGCCAGAGGATTAAGTTTCCAAAAGTTTGGCTTGTAATATCCAGATCAAATTTAAATTGGGTGCAGACTGCTCCATTCACTGGAATCCTCATGGTCTGCCCCTGCTCCTCCGCCTCAAAGGAGATCTCTAACCTTGGATAAATCCAATTGCAAACATGCCAGTTCTTGCTTGAAGGAAAGAGTCTGTGTTCTTCAGGGGAGGATTCCATAAATAGTGCCATCATCTGCTCCAAGGACAAGAGGAAGGCATGTCCTCTATTCTCTAGGACATTTCTTTCCACATGAGCGGACTGAGCTTCCTTTGATCTCTGCCTCTTTGCTTGACTAAGGTTTTCCTTTATTTGCAACTGAGCTTCTAGCAAAATGAATTTCTCGGTTTTACCTGACCATGTATTTTTTGAAGAAAATTACCTCCTGTCCACCATCAAAAGCCAACACTGGAGGCCTTCTTCTACTATTTGAGAGCTGACTGCCTTCTACTCATACTTCTCATTATTAATTGCTCAGGTGACCTTGAAAATGAAACCAGTTATTCTCCTCAATCCCTGCTGCTAAGTTTTGCTATGTACTAAGGAAGATCTGGCTCCAAACATTAGCCCTATCACTTCCTGCCTATGTGAGCTTGGATGGGGCGTTTGAGAAATTCATGAGTGTCAGTTTCTTTGTTTGTAACACAAACCAGAAAAACAAAGAGCATGGCACAAAGAAATAGATCTGCAGAGTCTAAAGGATACATCGGAGTAATGGTCAACACAACACATGTGCGTGAGCAAGTTTATTTCATAACTGAAGAAGAACCACCAAAGAGATGAGAAGAAGAAGTATCTGGCACTCACATGAGGCAGACAGTAGTGCCTGTTTCCATTAGTAAGACCAAAAAACTCATAACTCATGGGGCTTTTAGTAAAATATACAGACTGGGATAAAATATTTCTAAGTGTATATGTGATATAGTAATGTCCACAGTATACAAATAACTCTCAGAACTCAATAATTAGGAAACAAGAAACCTTGTAAAAAATTGGTGAAAGATTTGAATTCATGCTGAACCAAGGAAGATATATGAATGGCAGTATTCTTAACAAAATTAGTCATTAGGAAAATGAATAGTGAAACTATAGTTAAATACTGCTATACACTATTAGAATGAATAAAATTAAAATTAAATGTAACCAGGTGTTGTCGGGGATGTGGGGGGATTGGAACTCTTATACACTGCTAATGGAAATATAAAATGACACTACCTTTTTTGAAAAAAATTCAACAGTTTCTTAAAAAGTTAAACATACATGTAGTGTATGACCTAGACTACCATTGTTTAGAGTAAAGCTTTCTTTGTTGTATCACATTTATTTATTTTTTGTTGTTTGTTTTATATTGGAGTGTAGTTGATTTACAAAGTTGTGTTAGTTTCAGGTGTACAGCAGATTGATTCAGTTATACATATACATATATCTATTTTTTAAGATTCTTTCACCATATACATTATTAGAGAATATTGAATAGGGTTCTCTGTGCTATACAGTTGATAGCTATTTTATGTACAGTAGTATGTAATCTGTTAATCCCAACTTCCTAATTTATACTCCTCCTTTTCCCTTTGGTAACCATAAGTTTGCTTATTCCATAGCAGTGCTTTTATTGATTTTATTTTTTTAAAGAATAGTGTATGATCTGTTAAGATCTTTGACCCATCTTTTAAACAGGTTGTTTATTTTCTTATTGCTGAGATTTAAGAGTTCTTTGTATGTTTTGGATGATAGTTCCTTATCAGATGTGTATAAAAATCTTTTCTTTCAGTTTGTGGCCTTTTATTCTCTTTACAATATGTTTCTCAGCAGAAGTTTTAAATTTTAATGAAATAGCTTATCATTTTTTTTTTCCTGGATTATGCCTTTGGTGTTGTATCCAAAGTCATCACCATATTACCCAATTTCATTTAGGTTTTCTCCTGTGTTGTCTTCTAGTGTTTTATATTGGTTTGTGGTCCATTTTGAGTTAATTTTTTAAAATTTATTTTGTTGAAATATAGCTGATTTCTATTTTGAGTTAATTTTTGCAAAGCGTGTATATTCTCTGCTTAGGTTCTTTTTTGCAAGTGGATGTCCTGTTGTTCCCGCACTATTTGTTGAAAAGATTGTCTTTGCTCTACTCTATTGCCTTAGCTGTGTCAAAGAGAAGTTTAACTAAATTTATTTGGTTCTATTTTGGGTCTCTCTGTTCTATTCCATTAATCTCCTTGTCTATTGTTTCACCAGTACCAAATAGCTTTATAGTAAGAGTTGAACTCAGGTAGTATCAGCCAGCCAAGTTTGTTTTTCTGCATCAATATGTATTGTCTATTCTGGGTCTTCTCCCCCTCTCCATATAATCTTCATAATAAGATTGTCAATATCATGAAATAACTTGCTGGGATTTTGACTGAATCTATAAATCAAGTTGGGGAGAGTTTATACATTGACAAAATTGAGTGTTCCTATCCATAAACATGGAATGTCTCCCCATTTAATTTTTTCCTCGATTCCATTCATCAGAGTTTGTTAGTTTTCCTCACATATCATCTATGTGGTAAAGAATCTGCCTACCAATGCAGGAGACACAAGAGATGCAGGTTTGGTCCCTGGGTTGGGAAGATCCTCTGGAGCAGGCAACCTCTGAAATGGCAACCCACTCTAGTATTCTTGCTTTGAAAATTCCATAGAGGAACCTGGTGGTCTACAGTCCATGGGATCTCAAAGAGACATGACTGAGCCCCTGAACACAGCACAATGTAAATGGTATTGTATTTTAAATTTAAATTTGTCCACTGCTGGTATATAAGAAAGCAATCAACTTGTATATTAATCTGTATCCTGCTTTCTTGCTATAATTGTCTATTACTTCCAAGAGGGATTTTGGCTATTCTTTAGGATTTTTTTGTTTTTAACATAGACTGTCATGTCACCTGAGAACAAAGACAGTTTTATGTCTTCCTTCCAAATCTGTATACTTGTAATTTTTTTTCCGTGTCTTACTGCATTGGCTAGAACTGTCAGTATGATGTTGAAAAGGAGTGCTGAGAGGGGATAGATAATCTTGCCTAGCACCTGATCTCAGTGGGAAAGCTTCAAGTTTTTCGCCATTAAGTATGATGTTAGTTATAGATTCTTTATATCTATTCTTTGTCAAATTGAGGTTCCCCTCTAGTTTTCTGAGAGCTTTTATCATTAATGAGTGTTGAATTTTGTTACAAAATTTTTTCTGCATCTATTAATAGGACTGTGATTTTTTTCCCTATTGATGTGATAAATTATATTAATTTATTTTGGATGTTGAGCCAGCTTTCCATAATGAGGATAAATCTCCCTTGTATAAGTTCTTTTTATACATTGTTACATTAAGTTTGCTAATATTTTGTTGATGGTTTTTATATCTGTGCTTAGAGAGATTGGTGAGTATTTTTTTTTTTTTTACAATACCTTTGGTTTTGGTATCAGAGTGATTTTGACCACATAAAATGATTTAGGACATATTCCTTTTGCTTCTAAACTCTGAGAGAGACTGTAGAGAATCGATATAATTTCTTCATTAAACTTGTGGTAGAATTCACCAATGAACCTATCTGGACCTGCTGCTTTCGCTTTTGGGAAGTTATTGGTTATTTATTTGATTTCTTTAATAAATATAGTCCTCAGATTATTTCTTTTTTTGTAATTTTTAGCAGGTTGTGTGTTTCAAGAAATTTGTCTATTTCATCTACTTTAATTTGTGGGCACGGTGTTGTTCATAGTATTTTGTTATCTTTTCAATGTCCATGAAATCTGTGATGATGTCCTTTTTCCATTTCTGATATTAGTAATTTGTATATTCTCTCTTCCTCTCTTTTTTAGTTAGCATGTCTAGAAGCATACTGATTTTATTGATTCTTTTCAGAGAATCAGTTTTTGCTTTCATCAATTCAGCTAGCTATTATTTAAATTTTATTTAAAACAAAGAATTAGTAATAACCTGACCTGCAGAAGGATTTGTCACACTGTAATTAGGATCATTTACTTTCTCAAACCAGAAAGTAAGTAAGTAAAGTCACTCAGTCGTGTCCGACTCTTTGTGACCCCATGGACTGCAGCCCACCAGGCTCCTCAGTCCATGAGATTCTCCAAGCAAGAATACTGGAGTGGGTTGCCATTTCCTTCTCCAGGGGATCTTCCCGACCCAGGGATCGAACCCGGGTCTCCAGCATTGGAGGCAGACGCTTTAACCTCTGAGCCACCAAAAGGCTTTATTAAATCCTAGTTGCTGATTTTGACTTCTACACATTCTCCTTCACTTAGAGCCACCATATTTAACCCAATCTAGTCACCAAAGTTTGAGAAAATAAAAATATTAGCAAAAAGATTCTCACTCCTTCCTTTATAAAGAAAGAGAAAATCTTATCTGTAAGACAGACACTTTATCATTAGATGGTTTTAAATTCTTCAAAGAAAAGGAAAAATTAGCCCATGTGCCTTTGATTTTCACACTTAAAATCTAGACTTCAGTTCTAGTCATTGAAGGATTCTCTTCCAATGTTTCCTCCCTCCATTGTTTTAACACAGTCAAGTTCAGTGACATATTTATCAATATGTCAATTCAGTGAGCCCACATTTGCTGGACTCAGTGTAAAATGATAATGTGGAGCCCCTTGTTCAAAACATAGGGTGAAAGTGTAGCTAGACTCACAAAATATAAAAGTTTTTCTTTTAAAAATATTTTATTATAAAACAAGTGATAGATAAGTAACAACATTTATGTATTTCAACAAGTAATATTACAAATTGTGGAAAATAATAGTTTAGTGCCATGATTTTGTATAATAAAATAACAGTGCCCTTTATATATCAACATAAATATATCTTGATTGCAACATAATTTTTAAGCTTCATTTTTCTGCAAATTCATTTATTAAACCATTAAAACTTATTTTAGCAACTTCATTTTCAATTGATACAATTGAAAATAACATCAGAGCTTTTAACAAATGCAAGATCACAAGTAACTTTTGATAATTTTTAATTTTGAAAAGGATCTCGATGCATCTGTGAATTGGTACTTTTAAGAGTATTTCATAGGCTTTAACAACTTTACAATAGTTCTGATCAGTTATTTTGAAATAGAAATTCAAATATATCTTAGAGCTGTTGGTTCTTCTAGAAAAAATTTTCTGAAATGTTTTAACTCTTCCCACAAATCAGTTTTTTGTAAGTTTGATGTTAGGTTTAAATGTTAAGATATATAATGGCATTTTCCTGTCTTTTTCTGACCTTTCCTGTAACTTGCAGAGATTGTACGAGAAGCTAAAAGTGGTTTCATGATTTGTATGGAATTTAAAATGCCTGTTTATGTGTTCTAATATTATATCTTCAGTCACAAGAAAAAATATGTTACACTTGTCCATTAGTAGCCAGTCCATGCAAGTTTTTTTTTTTATGAAAATAGTGTCCTTTTCTATGAAATGTGAGGATCTTTAATTTCTATTTCCAAGCCTTTGGATATTTATTTTGCAATGTTCGGTGATTTTCAAGACCAATGATTGTAAATTCTTTGAAAACTCCTAATTAGTCTCTGATCTAGTTTATTGCAATATCCATGTATACACTTTTATGTTATAATTAGTTAATGACAAAGTAAACGACCTAAGTGATGGCAGGTCTTTTGTCCCATCACTCAGACCAGAGAGTTAATATCTGGGCCAATCCAAGAAAAAAAATTATGTATGGTGACAGAATCAACTAGAATTATTGTGGTGATCATTTTGTAGTATGTACACACATCAAATCATTATTTTGTACCCCTGAAACTAACATAATGTTGTATGTGAACTATACTTCAGTTTAAAAATTTAATTAAAAAGAGTAATAATAGTTCCTACTTAATAGGATTATTGTGAGGGTTAATTAACTATAAAGTGCTTAAAAAAAAATCTGCTTCAGAGATGGGCTCCAAGGACCAACTGGCAATCTGGCCTCCCACCACAGGTTGCAGTGCTCTCCCTATGCAATACCTCCTTTCTCCCAGGGCCAGCTTCCACTGCAGCTGCCTGCATTGCCATGATCTGGGCTTAGGTTCTGGTGCACAGAGACCGCTCACGGCCCCTGGGGTTTCAGTCTGCCGTGTGTGTGTGTGTGTGTGTGTGTGTGTGCATGTGCGCATGCGTGTGCCCATGTGCCTGGCACTCAGATCAAATGCTCAGTATGCATGGCGCCCACTGTTGCCTGACTGATCTCTTGCACATTTTGTTATCTTATTGGAGTACACTGACATAACACAAGTTCCAGGATATTATTAAGAACTTCATGATGTGCAAGCAGAGCATTAAACCAAACTTTTGAGAGCAGGGCCCTGTTCAGGTTCACAGATCACACACGTGCCTGTGAAACCACTCCTGAATCCAGTAGTTCTCATCAGGTGTCATCTTGCTCCTCAGGGTGGGCTACCTTGGGTTCTAATTATGTGAGATTCCAACTGAGCCCCTGAAAGCAAGAGTGACAAGATATATTAGCATCAAACTGGGCCCTAATCCTTCTTTTTGTACTCTCAGGCACAGGGAATTATCCAACGGAATCTTCTGGGTCATTCCTGTCCTGGGCAGTTCCTCCTATACCTGCTGTCAGCTATACTTCCCTTCCTCAGACGGGCTGGACAACTCAAGTGATGGGAGAAGGAGTGGTAACAACAATGGACTTGGAAATTGCCAGGTAAGACTTTGTTGCCCAAGTAACAGTCTAAGATGGGTCTGGTTTAGGGTGAGGTATAGGGTACTCTGGGCTTCCCAGGTGGCACTAGTGGTAAAGAACCTGCCTGCCAATGCAGGAGATGTGAGACTAGGGTTTGATCCCTTGGTCAGGAAGATCCCCTGGAGGAGGGCAGGGCAACCCGCTCCAGCATTCTTGCCTGGAGAATTCCATGGACAGGAGCCTGGTGGGCTACAGTCCATAGGGTCGCACAGAGTCAGACATGACTGAAGCGACTTAGCGTGCATGCACGCATGCATGTAGGGTGATCTGCTCCATGGTCATTCAAGGATCTAGGTTGCTGGCAGGTATTGACATCCAGTGGCTCATAAAGGCTCACATTTAGTCCAGTGCTTAGAAGTGATACAGATCACTTCCCATTCAAATTCCAAAGGCCAGAACTTGGGAATACAGCCATACCCATGTACACGAGCGCTGGGAAATGTCTAATTCTGTGCACAGCATAAAGAAGAAATGGTTTTGGAGATCCTTTGCCAGCCTCTGCCACAAGAAATTTGCAAAAATGGGAAATTTTGAGTAAGATGTGTATAATCCCCAGCCCTTCTGAGACAGGCATGTCTGTTGGGCAGACTTCTCCAAGAGGCAGCTTTCTAGCTGTGACTCCTTGGACTTAATAGTGTTTGGTTCACATCACAGCTTATGTTTTAGGAAGGTCATGCATGGAGTATCTACATCAAACAAGTGTCAGGCTGACTGACACCTCTTGTTATAAATGAGCAAGTTGGTTTTGACATAACTGTCTTGAGTGTACTTACTGTGACTCAGTTGCTCACAGTTAAGCTGATCATCATCACTTGTATGTGCTGATTGGAAGTGTCAAATTCATGACTACACAGGTAAAAGCAACCCTGAGATTGTTTTAACTCTCTACCTGTTTCACATAAGAAATTCATCATTACAAATGGTAAACAAATTGAATGTGTAGCACTAAATATTCAATGCCAGAAACCTTTTAAAATAATCTGTGTCATTTATAGTCCCACCCCAAAACCCATGATTTTTAATCTGATGCTTGATACAAGTAGGAGATCTATGACTACAGGGCAATAATCCTTCCCTGTTTCACCTTATCCATATTTAAGAGGAAACAATCTGGAGGAATTGTTTAAAGAGGGCATTCTAGCTTACGAGGTAAAACCCTAAGATAGAGCATTGGAAAGGGTCCTAGTTAATACCCATTGCTGTGACATATTCTTTAAAAACACCCCTTTTCACTCTCAAAAAAGTCTTGGTTTGGACAATAAATAGAAACTCTTAGAACCAGGGAGCAGTACCTCTCTGTGGCCACCACTGTTCAGGGTCTGGTTTGCAACTCTGCAGAGCCAGCAGCCCAGGGTTTTCAGGACACTGAGGCTGACTGAGCATGGAAGGGAGCTGATTCACACCACGGAAGTGACGGGAGACTGACCGCTAAACCAGGATGCTGTGTTTTTAACTTACTACAAAAACTATAACTGCCTAGCAAAGTGGAAACCAATGTTGGTTTGTTAGTATGTTCTCTCCCTTAAAGTGTAGTCTCCTTAGAAAGCTCAAAACCCTTGGGATGATCAAAATCATAGTTTTTGTGGATGAGGAGATCAAGATGAGCCATGTTAGCTGGAGGAGCTGCTGTAATTTGCAACACAGGTTTTAATACTTGGTATCCATACAAAGCATATGCTGTATCCTATTCAAAATACTAAGAGTTTTCCTTGCAATCAGGAAAAATGGATTTGGTTCTCATTCTAGAGATTTTTGAGGTCAGCATCAGCTACAGATAAAGAAGAGGGATGTGTGGTTCCAAGAAAACTCCTGTTCTTTACTAATACAGGAAGTCCCCCACATACAGTAAGTCCCCTTCAAGTTGAGAACTTTCAAAAATGCGAACGCACATTTGCATATCCAGTCATGTAAGTTAGTTCATGTGTCTGGTGTACATTGTCATATGCACGCATCCTCTAAAGTGGTTGCATTTTTGTGTGCTTTACAGAGTACAGTATCTTTATACAAAGTCCAGGATGTTCGGAAGCAAGCATAAAAGCAGTGGTGATGTAGCTGGTACTGGCAAGAAACACCAGGAATTGGAGGCCCAGAGAAAGGATGGAGAGAGACAAGAGGAAGAAATAACTGAGGAACTGAAGAGGTTCATGATGCAGGAAATGGCAAGGGGATTTTATTTGAGGAGGCGTTGTTAGTTTTTAAGGTACAGGACCTGGACTTAGAACGGTACATGAAGGCTGCAGCAGCCATTCAGAATGCGATGCAGCACTACCATGTCATCAATGATGAGTAAAACAGAGCTACTAGCCAGACATCACTGGATTGTTTCTTCAAGAGGACAGGCAGAATTGAACCCAGCAAGGAACCAGAATCTGTTCCATCAGCGTCAGGTGTGAGTGAAACTGCAGCTTGCCCTCCTACTGCTAATGGTCCTTCAACTCTGCCATCTCTCACCTCCTCTCCCTGCTCCTGTCAGTAACCCTTCTTGCCTGTTCACCTGATGCCAGCCCCTGCGTGCCAGCTGTTGCGCTGCACTACTGTACTCTTCAAGGTACTGGACTGTTAGATGAAAAATGTCTGCTTAACTTTTTAAAATGTATTATTTGTGTGAAAAGTATTATAGACCTCTTATAGTACAGTACTATATAGCTGGTTGTGTTAGGTACCTAGGCTAACTTTGTGAACTATGAACAAATTGGACTTACAAATGGGCTCTTGGAATGGAGCCTGTTGGGGCATCCTGTCTTATATCCCAAGTTTCCTCACCCAACTCTAAGGGCTGTCAGGGCCCATATCAGTGGCAGATATCCTCTGATGTTTGAGGTTCAGCCAGGAGCAGCCTCCTCTGCTCCTGCCTTGCTTGCACCACTGGAGGTGACAGAGACCCTGAACCACTCCCCAGCGCCCACCCCACTTCTCCATAGACAATATACACAATGGCCAGAAGAGGATTAAAATCAGCTTTATTGACAAATTGAACACAGCTGGGATTTGAGGCCCAAGCGAGGTTTTTTCATCTTCTCTGAAGTGATGACAGCTGAGCCCACTGGGTGGGGCTAACCAAACTTACCCACCCCGCTGCAGACCGAGGCTGGAACGTGGAGAGCTGAGTCCTGGGTGGGCTCACCACGGGCAGGTCCCGCTGAGTTTGTTTACTGCAGGTAGACTGGAAGCCCCAGAGCAGGTCCAAGAGAAACAGAAAGAGAGAGAAGAAGCAGGAGGACAAGTAAGCAGGGTCCTTTAGCACATTATCTCCACCCAGTAGAGAAAGGTGGTCCCAAGAGTCTCAAGTTCATCAACTACAACCATCCCGACTGAGGTCACCCCGGTAGAAGCTTCTCCCCAGTACTCTCCTTCCATACTGTACTGTAGTTAGATCTTTGCCTTGATTGGCTGAGCAAGGAGTGTACGAATAAGGAAAAAGGTTTCTCCCAAGAGGTAAGGGTGGCTTAAGAGCCTAGACTGCTCAGTGAACAAGTGGCCAGGGGCTATTTTGTATGAGCCTCCCAGTCGGCAGCCACAGTGCAAACACAGGTGCTGACTAGAGCTGGTGGATTTGGGACTGACTCCTGACATCTCATGCCTAAACACTGACCACCAAATTCCTTTTCTTTCCTGTGCTCTGGTGCTCAGACCCCTGAGGACTTCTGAGGAAAGAACTGGGTAGACTTCACCCACCCCTGACCCCTGGATGGGTGAAATGGATGAAGGCGGTCAAAAGGTACAAATTTCTAGTTATAAGATAAATAAGTCCTGGGATGTAATGTACAGCTTGGTGATTCTAGTTATGATTCTGTATTGTATACCTGCAAGTTACTAAGAGAGTCAGCAATCTTAAGCGTTCCTATCACAAGGGAAAACAAATTAACTTTGTGAGGTGATGGACACTGACTAAACTTATGGTGGTAATCAGTTTGCAATATATACACATATCAAATCACTACCCACCTAAAATAATATACTGGTATATGTCAATTATATCTTGATAAAACTGGAAAAAAGAAAAAGTCACTAGGCCACACAGCTAGGGTATAATTCAGCTGGACACCTATGGTGTTCCTGTAGTAAAGAGAGTCCCTTTGACTCCATTCAGAGTAACTGACACCTTCTGATTTAATTGTCAGGTGTGAAATCGTTAGCTTTGTGCCAAACCAAAGCAAGAGGGCCTTTTAGACCACGCATGCAGGGAAGACAGGAGTAGAAAAGGAAAATTCTTCCAGGGCCTGTGAACCGATAGACGTTTAATGGCACGTCTTGCAGAGTCAAGTCTGACGTAGCTCTCTTTGGCACAGGAAGTAAGGACACACTGCTAGCACTCTGAAGTCCTCCCGCCTACCTGTCACAGAGAAAACCCTTTTTCTGTTTTTTTTTTTCTGTGCTTTTCTATTTCTATCTTGATGCCACTAACTATACTGTCTTCTATATTTGGATGCATTTCCAGTGCATTCAATATTTTGCCTTTTAGCATGGGTGACTTCTGCAAAGTGTTAATCCCATCCATTAGCCATTCTTTTCGTCGTATCACCATTCAAGGGTGACCTCATTTCATGGCACCAGATGGTACCTTTCTGTAGTTTCCAGCAGGCTATTTATACAACTTTACTTTGAATAAAACTGAATGATTGCAGAAACAGTTTTTCCCCAGAGTATTTTTATTAGGGATTCCTGCCACCATATTAACATATAAAACAATCTGGATGTTGACACAGAAATGCAAATTTCACTGTACAAAGATAAGGCTCCAACCATAAGTAACGTGGCCCCCAGATCTCTAGTTTTTAGTGAAATCAATCATTTTGACTTCTTCCCAGAGTTGTCTTTATATTAGACAAACCACAAAATATGTTCCAGATACATAACAGTTTACAATATGTTCCAAGCACAGACAGAAATACACAATACTTCACCTACATTTTTTTCATATCCAACTTGCATTAGCACTAAAAATTGTGTGTGTATATGTATTTGCCATATGTGTGTGTATATAAAACCACAAATGTACACACAGAAATTTTCATGGAAAATTGAAACCTTTGAGACTGTGGGTTTTATCCACTATGTTATCAGAGAGGGAAAATGAATAATACCATGTCACAAATTCCTCAATTGGGGATAAATAAAAACATCTGTGTATGAAGGGCATCTCAGTTGTGTGTATATAAACACACATATATACACATATTCATATATAAACACATATATACCAATAATATGGAATATACATATACTCACACACTTGCTTTCAATTCTGTATCTTACTATATTATATATCTTCTACCTTTGGAAGCAGTCTTCTCCTGTTTGATTCAGGCAACTGGTGACTGTTTTCTAAGAAAAGCGAGTATTTCTAAAAGACTGATCTGTCCTGACAAAATGGCATTTCAGGACCCGAGTTTTACTTTTGGTAGCTGTTGTTTAAATCCAGCAGACCTTATCCTGTCAGATCCTTCACTTAAAAATATTTCTATTCAGCAGTGAAGTTTTTGCCTAAGAGATGTTAGCTGGAAATGTTAAAATTATATAGTCATTACTCCTTAGTATAAATCCACTTGGCTAGACTATGTGTGATGTTTAGACCTGTCAGCATTTTTCAATGTTTTATGATGCATAATATATTCTATAAATTTAAAATGTTATTTAATGTTAATGTAAAAGGGCAAGGGCTGGATGATTTGTTATGGTTAGAACTTCAAAGAAAACGAGATTAAGCATGATTAGAAGATGGAACTAATTTTCTGCAGACTATACTGGCACATCCTTATGTCAGAAGATATGACTAAGTCATAAACAAGGGGGAAAACCCTTCAATTTTAAAGCTGATCATTTGCAAACTTCCCAAATAACCTACAGAAAATATATTTCTATATTGGTATCAAATTTCAGGTATCAAATAATCTTTATTTAAAAGAAAAATCAGAAAAAAAAATAAATCAGTCACTCAATGCACATGAGAAAGACCACCCTGTAAACTGAATAGCAAATTATAGTATAGTTTGCTCAAATGAAGTCTTCATGAGCTGACTTTAAAAAATTTATTTACAAAATTAAATGTCTAATAAAGCACTCAGGGGTCCATGAATGAGTAGGACTAGAATGGCCATTTTGGAAATTATACTAATGGTAGAGCTGAAGTTAGGAGAGATTATAGGCCATCCCATGAAAACATTCCATGTCTTCATTTACATTTTATGGAAAAATTACTATGCTCTGTGCCCTAAGCTCTGTACTGTACTCTCTTCTTTCACAGTGTTGGTATATACTCTGCATGGAAGGCTTCAGAGCCTTTCTGTCTGGATGCCGTGGTATGAAGGAAGGTACGAGAGCGTTTGTCCCACTTACTGTCTAGTTATGGGGTCATTTCACTACTTCATCCAAGCTGAAATGGTATATTATCTAATGAGTCCCCTCCAGTTTCTTAACGAGAGTCCCAATTATGAATGAGTTAAGATCCTAAGGAAACCAGGAAAGGGAAAGAGTATAATGACCACCACAGAGGAAGATCATAGGCGTTTATCAAAAAGCCACGATCATTCTCCTCACATTCCTTCTGACTCTTTTTCTCTCTCTTTCACACACATATAGAATTCTTTTAAAGTTTCTTCCACAGAATCTCAATGAATGGCATGAGGGATCAAAAAATGTGCCTTCAAGTTTCTCTACTTTTATTTAGATCTACTTAGACATATTCATGTCCACTTGGACAGCGAGTTTACTGTTCTTTACATCATCCAGTACCTTGCATCACCATCACTTTCATAAAATCATTTGTCTACCACCACTTGCCTATCAGTCTCATCAGAACTCGTTTTGCTACTTGCCACTTTCCAATTCCCATTTGCTTCCACTCTTGGGTTAATGTACAATAATACACAATTAACTAGCATCTCCTTTAACTATTTTCCTTTAAAAATTTCACTTTCTTTTAAAAACATTCCATTGCCTCAGCTAACATATATGGACAGAATGCAAATGAAAGTAACAAGTCATCTTGTCCAAATATTTTGAAAAATGGACCACCTTGTGTCCTCTTGATGCTCTCAATTTCTACTTCCTTCAGTTCCATCATCCGTTTCAGGAGCTTATTTTCTACAGTGTTTTTCTACCTATTTTTCTATCTCATATGCAGATAATAACAATTATGTGATTATTCAGCCAAAAATATTTTAAAAAACAAACCAGCGCCAAGACATTAAAAATTCCTGACATACCCTTTGTGCATTAGTCTTACAATCTGTACACTTAAATAACTCCAGGAAGCTCCTTTTTTATTTTTATTTTTTTGCTAAAAATTTACCAAAATATTTTGAACACATAAAAATATTTTTAAAAAAACAAAAACAAAAGCCCAGCATAAATTTAGTTGTATAGGCATTGGTTAGAGGACATTGTTCTCACTAAGGATTATATTCAAAAAACTTTCCCTTGGATTTTTACTAAAACTCTGATTCTGAACCTTATAGCTTGTAATGGTGCTATTAAAAAAAAAAAGTCTAATTCAGCTCAATGTATCATAAGTGATAAAGAGTATGTCTGTAATAAAAAATAAACATGTTTTTGGTTATTTAGAGGTCATCTTCCTGACATATAACTAAAATAACTGTGTTTGATTTAAACTTACTTGCAGTGAATTATGGAAAGCTAACTTAAAGCTCTGAATAATCGGTTATGAGTAAGAACACCTACTGATGGTCCCATGACCATTCAGAACCAGGCATTTGCTGGAAAAAAAAAACAAAACAACCAAATCACTAGTATTGAATATAGCCCTTAGTCATATAAGAAATGAGCTTTATGAGCAACCCAACATGTAAAGTAAGAGGTTGACTTTGCCAGCCACCCACTCCTTAGAGGACAGTAGTATTCATAGTGAAACTGCTCAAACTCTGGCGTCTGGCGGATTTCACATAAGAAGGAGAGATCAATACCTGACTCCAAAAGGAGGAGGAGCAGGGGAAATACAAAGAGCAGCAGGCCCAGGCCCACCACAAGGAGCCGAGAAAAACTCTTGACCAGTGGGTTCACCCGAATAGTGCCACTCAGAATGTCATAGCTCCATGACAAAGCTTGGCGAGCCTCCTTCATCTCCTCCTCTTCTGCCATTAAAAAGGCATTTTCATCTGCTTCCAGTTCCTCGAATGAATCTGTGTCTTCTCTTTCCAACTCCAGCCTAGATGGACAGTCAAAGAGCATGTCAATCTCATCATCATCAACTGGGGTAGGGAGTAGGCTGGCACTTGGGTTGTATGCCAGTTCAGATATTGTCAAGGGTTCTTCTTTTATTTTATCTTCCTCTTCACTTGACGGCTCTTCATACTCGTGGGATTCCTTCACTGGTGAGCTGGAGATCAAGGGGGCAGAAATATCTTCTTTGGGCAATGGAACACCTGTAAAGAGACATATTTTTTCTTAATTTTAAATTTTAGGTTTTCTTTTTCCACAAAGATCTGTAATGGAAACGAACCCAAACTACGAAATGAGAGGGAATCCAGAAGTTGTTCTGTAGAATCCTGACTTTTAACAAAGTCATTTTAGGAATAGATCCTATACTATAAATTCTTAAGGTCAACATGTTAAACTAAAAATAACCAAAATGTCTCAAATGGTTGGCAATATTTACATTTACATGTGCAATTATAGTCTGAAAAGCCTCCAATTTTGGTCATGTTTGCAAGAACAAAACGACAAGAAATCACTATTATAATTTTGAGTATTGTCTTTCAAAAGTCAATACTGTCATCCAGTACAGTATTGTAGTAAAATTAGAGAGTCTACTATCCAACAGCATCTTTTATTATGTATTTTTTGTCTTCATTTTAGGCACAATTTTATGGTTTCCCATTTCATGTAATTGCAATATTTATATGAACAATTTACATCTTGCTCCTTTAGACATTTTCTATGTTGACATAAACTCCTACTGGTATTTATAATGGTTGCCAAATATTCTGTTTAGTTAACACAATAATAGTTGCCTAATATGATTAATAAGTTAATAGTTAACTATTAATAGTTATTATGAACTGTTAATATTAATAGTTGGCCAGTAATAATAGTTACAATCAAGATTGCCAGGAGAAATATCAATAACCTCAGATATGTAGATGATACCACCCTTATGGCAGAAAGGGAAGAGAAACTAAAGAGCCTCTTGAAGGTGAAAGAGGAAAGTGAAAAAGCTGGCTTAAAACTCAACATTCAGAGGCCACCATCACCCTAATACCAAAACCTAATACCAAAACACAGAGAAATCCCTTGCATTCCTGTACACTAATAATGAGAAAGTAGAAAAAGAAATTAAGGAAACAATTCTATTCACCATTGCAACAAAAAGAATAAAATACTTAGGAATATATCTACCTAAAGAAACTAAGGACATATATAGAAAACTATAAAACACTGGTAAAAGAAATCAAAGAGGACACTAATAAATGGAGAAATATACCATGTTAATGGATTGGAAGAATCAATATAGTGAAAATGAGTATACTACTCAAAGCAATCTACAGATTCAATGCCATCCCTATCAAGCTACCAGTGGTATTTTTCACAGAGCTAGAACAAATAATTTCACAATTTGTATGGAAATACAAAACCTTCGAATAGCCAAAGCAATCTTGAGAAAGAAGAATGGAACTGGAGGAATCAACCTGCCTGACTTCAGGCTCTACTACAAAGCCACAGTCATCAAGACAGTATAGTACTGGCACAAAGACAGAAATATAGATCAATGGAACAAAATAGAAAGCCCAAGATAAATCCACACACCTATGGACACCTTATATTCGACAAAGGAGGCAAGAATATACAAGGATTAAAGACAATCTCTTTAACAAGTGGTGCTGGGAAAACTGGTCAACCACTTGTTAAAGAATGAAACTAGAACACTTTCTAACACCATACACAAAAATAAACTCAAAATGGATGAAAGATCTAAATGTAAGACCAGAAACTATAAAACTCCTAGAGGAGAACATAGGCAAAACATTCTCTGACATAAATCACAGCAGGATCCTCTATGATCCACCTCCCAGAATACTGGAAATAAAAGCAAAAATAAACAAATGGGATCTAATTAAAAGTTTCTGCACAACAAAGGAAACTATAAGCAAGGTGAAAAGACAGCCTTCTGAATGGGAGAAAATAATAGCAAATGAAGCAACTGACAAACAACTAATCTCAAAAATATACAAGCAACTTATGCAGCTCAACTCCAGAAAAATAAATGACCCAATCAAAAAATGGGCCAAAGAACTAAATAGACATTTCTCCAAAGAAGACATACGAATGGCTGACAAACACATGAAAAGATTTTTTTTTTTTTTTTTAATTTCCTTGCTTTCTCAATGATCCAAGAAATGTTAAGAATTTGATCTCTGGTTCCTCTGCCTTTTCTAAACCCAGCTTGTACATCTGGAAGTTCTCAGTTTATGTACTGCTGAAGCCAGGCTTGAAGGATTTTGACCATAACGTTGCTGGCATGTGCTCCCTTGATGGTAAGAAATTACCATGCCGTCTACTAAGTCATGAGCTTCCTTAACTTCTTGTGACCTTTTTATTCCTCCTTCCAGTGTCTGAGGAAGAGATCTCTGCTTACAGCCTACACATTTCCTTTCCAGATAGCTCTTTAGTCCTGGATCACCTGACTCCTACATGATGTTGGTTTGTCAGTTAATTTTTCTTCTCTGAAAACTCTTTCTGTCATTCCCTAGGACATTCCCACTCTAACAGCCTATAATCTCTTTTTAGTCTGCTTATCAGTCTGGATTGCAGCAGATAACAGATGGCATGCTAAATTTAGTTTAATCTTAGTAGAACTTTCTAAAGGGAGTTTGTATAGAGAGGTAGGGAAAGCATAAGGGACAGTGAAGTTTCAGGGACTAGTGACTGAGGGGGTACTTTACCATCTAAAGGCTGAGAATATAAGGGGAGGATGTGGTACCTAGGCTAAGAGGCAGAGAAAGGCCTTCCTGGCAGCAGCTGTGACTTTCGCTTAATGGATGTAACCACTGTCCCACTCACAGATATGGATCTAAAGTAATAAATACAGTACTCAGACTCAGAATCCAAATCACTCTCCTATCTTTAGTCTCCTACCAGTGCTTTCCATTGGCTTAACACAGGCAGACAGAGGGCAAAGGAGCTGATTGAATAGTATATCAGCTTTGCAGAGCATAGAACAGGTTAGAAAAAGATGGAAGTTGAATCTGAAGGAGGAAATGAAGGACATTCATCATGTCTTAATGTTATATATTTTACTTTCTTAGCTCTTCTAAATAACTTGCTGATCTCAGAACAAAGGGTCTAGGAGGCTCCCAACTCTTTTAGAATGTTCTCTAGGCAGTTACATGTGTTGCCCCAGCCTAGATTGATGTTGCTTTTTGTTTTAAGCTCCTGAAATTCATCTCCATTAGCCAATTCAAATGTCTGATTTCTAATATTATATTTAATTTTTACCAGGTTGTTAATCACCCCTCTTCTATTTTCCATTAAATCTTGTATATCCCCAACAAAGGAATTTTTTCATTTTATGATCCTGCAAGAACCTATACAGCAAGGATTCCACATCTCATTTGTCTTTGCATATTCTATACTTATTTGTTGCTTGGTTAATGTTAGATAGTCAGTAATAAAGTGTTCTATTAATTTGCATATCATTTGTCTTTTTCCTTATACTGAGTTTCCTACTGATAACTGCTGTAACAGTGCCATATATGGAATACAATTTGTTGTGGGTAATCTCCTTGAGAACTAAATGAATAAGGGGCTATTCATTTTTTCTAGAAATGAAAATCACTTTCTAGAAGGTTCAGTATCCTGTTAAAAGTTGCTACATTTTATCTTGAGTTACATAAATTGGAAAGAATGACCTGGAAGCAAGGTTACAGAGATAGCATGGGCATCAAAGAAAATTCAAAGGAATCTGTGTGCCGAGGACTGCATTATGCTTTGGGAAATGCAGCCTTTCTTTTTTATTTCAATGCTGCAAAAACGCACAGACAGGGAAAGTTATGTAGGGACACACAGAATCAAAAGAGACAAATTTACCACTAAAGACATGCAGAATTTACTAAAATTGTGGTGTTATTTTTACAGAAAAAAAATGTGAAGGAAATGATCTAACTCAGTATAATTATTTTGAATTAAAATATATAAATTTAGTCTGCAGTGTGCTTTTCTCTGTAGTGTTATCTGTCAATCATGTATATGTTACAATGAAATATTTAGCTGCCTCTCCTTTTAATCACCCAAGAAAGAGTCTGCATTGCTGTACTGAACTTACATTTGGGTAGCTTTTATCAAATTGACCATGTGGAATATCATACTTTGACTTTTAGGAATATTTCTTTCCAATGATTCCATTGTTCACATGCTATATAGGCATTCCTGCATGACTTACCTTGACAGAAATAGTGGAATAGACTAACTACATGTGCTATGACTTCAGTGCCTTTCTTTGCTTCCCATTAAAGAAAGATTACACATTAACATTGTCACAGCAATTGTGAGAAAAGAACATTTCTTTATCTTAATATTATAAAACTCTTTATTTTTCCTATAATGCTGAGAGATTTTCAATATGTATTCTCTCTCACTGTCTCTCTCTCTATATTTTTTTTCTTCAAAACTATCAGTGTTTTGTATTTGGAAAGGACAAGCAAAAATTCTGCTTTGTTCACTTAAATTTGCAGATAAAGGAACATAGCTGATACGTTTCACTTTTATTTTTATTTAAGCCAGAGAGATATGTCATATTCTAATTTGCTATCATATATGCTTTTTGAGGTGATAAAGTCATGTTAATTTCACTGAAAAAAAAAAGTGAAATTAGCTAGTTGTGAGGACTGTATTCTCTAGCTGCCAGCAGTAATTAAAAGGTGGTTTTATTCCCTAACTACACATTACATTTCACACGTTCCTGATTGGATTTTACTCCCAAGGTAGTCATTGAATGGGAATTTAAAGTTTATTTTTCGGTAACTCCTTTGTATTTGTATTGTTTACTTTCAAATTCTTGGCAACAGCTATGCCTAAATGCCCATGCAGAGAATTTTCAGCACTCTAAATAAAGTTGTTATATGTTTGTTGAAATATACCCAAGACAAGCCATATTCTCTTTCTCTTCTCATTCCTTAAAACTGTTGATACAGAATGTTTACTTTATTGCATGATGGAGTTATAATGCTGGGCAACAGAATTGCCAGAGCAAATAGGAAAAGAATTGTTTAAAGAGGGAAATTTTGTGAAAGGAATGGGATATAGGAGCATGGGAAAGAATGACAGTTTGAAATTTTATGAACTGTTCTGACACCAATTAAACATTTGTGAACATGATGGCTTGTTCATGGAGAAAAGAGAATGTGTGAGCGTAATATAATTACATCAAAAGGAGAAGTGGTCTAAGTGGTTGGGAATCAAAAGCACCTGTTGATTCACCACTCTCAGAATATCACAAGACAGTTTATTAAGTCTACTTCTGGATTTTCTTTTACTGTCTAACTTGAAAGCATTATTGGATATATCCACATCTGCATTTGTTTGCATCCATTTATAATATGCTGATATTGGTTCTCTAATGTCTCTGATCATTATATTTAGGTAATCCATCTTTCAAATAGTAACTCCTGAAGAATCCCAGGGATGGGGGAGCCTGGTGGGCTGCCATCTATGGGGTCACACAGAGTAAGACACGACTGAAGTGACTTAGCAGCAGCAGCAGCAGCAGCAGCAACTCTTCATAGCCTTCCAGTGTTTTTCTATCAAGATGTTTTTCAGGAAAACATATTCATTCTTTTAAGCAATCTGAAGTTATAGAATGATTAATCATAACTACCATTTTTGTCTGCCTACTACATTCAAAGAACAGTGCTGATCATTCTTCCTGATATATATTATCTGTTACATTAAATTTAAGTGCCAGATATCAAAATTCCTGGTTTTTCAGATTACACAAAAAGATAAATATATCTTCACATAATGTGTATTAGAATGCTAAGAATGTTTCAAAATAAAAATGATAAATTTTAATTATTAACAATTGATTCAGAAGTAAGATGGAAAAAAAATGTAAGGATCCTGTACTATCGGCAAATAATAGTTATAACTAACTTTTCTACTCAATTGAGAGATAAAGATAAGTATTACAAGTCCGTTAGGTTGCCTAATCCAATTCACATATCCTTACATTATTTGAAAAAAAAAATTCTTCCAATTTAGGGACAAATATGATGGGAAAAGCTCCATCCACATTGTGGAATTTCTTATAATGTTTCTGGTAATTCTATAGTGTGGGACTTAATATTAACACAGGATTCTACTTTCTAACTTTGTAGGGTTGGCTATAGCCAAGATTTCTGAAGGCAATAAGTACAAATGGTTTCTGTTAATAATTCTTGAATTTCTCTACTACTGGTTTTCTGACCTACATTTTCCACTTTGCACAGTGGACATGCAGATTCACCAGATGAATGCCAATGTATTAAATCTGCAAGGACATTCACTGTTTCTGTATGGAGTTACACAAAATTCATTCTTGAAAGTACAAGTGCTAGGCCTAGATTAGAGATCACCATCAGCATGTCGCTATTGCCTTTTCTATTTCTGTTCATAGTAGCTTTGTACAGATATATTTTTTTATGCCTATTCAAGTACTGCAGGAGGTGTGCTGATTTTTTTTGTTACCTCTTTCAAATGATCTCTGCAAATGCCTTCTACCTCTATAGTGGCATGGAGGGTGGGAGTCTACATCCCTGTCTCTTTAAAAGACTGTCATCCAGCATGACTGCCTGTTAGACCGTCTCCCTAACTAAGAAGAGCTTTTCTTCACTTCTGCTCCCTTTGTGTTATAACTTTATAAAGGCCCTGAGGTAGAGCCTTGTCTAGTAATATTGCTGCTGCTACTGCTGCTAAGTCGCTTCAGTTGTGTCCGACTCTGTGCGACCCCATAGATGGCAGCCCACCAGGCTCCCCGGTCCCTGGGATTCTCCAGACAAGAACACTGGAGTGGGTTACCATTTCCTTCTCCAATGCATGAAAGTGAATACTGGAAATAAAAGCAAAAATAAACAAATGGGATCTAATTAAAATTAAAAGCTTCTGCACAACAAAGGAAACTATAAGCGAGGTGAAAAGACAGCCTTCTGAATGGGAGAAAATAATAGCAAATGAAGCAACTGACAAACAACTAATCTCAAAAATATACAAGCAGCATAGAGGAGAACATAGGCAAAACACTCTCTGACATAAATCACAGCAGGATCCTCTATGATCCACCTCCCAGAATACTGGAAATAAAAGCAAAAATAAACAAATGGGATCTAATTAAAATTAAAAGCTTCTGCACAACAAAGGAAACTATAAGCAAGGTGAAAAGACAGCCTTCTGAATGGGAGAAAATAATAGCAAATGAAGCAACTGACAAACAACTAATCTCAAAAATATACAAGCAGCTTATGCAGCTCAACTCCAGAAAAATAAATGACCCAATCAAAAAATGGGCCAAAGAACTAAATAGATACTTCTCCAAAGAAGACATACGAATGGCTAACAAACACATGAAAAGATGCTCAACATCACTCATTATCAGAAAAATGCAAATCAAAACCACAATGAGGTACCATTTCACACCAGTCAGAATGGCTGCGATCCAAAAGTCAACAAGCAATAAATGGTGGAGTAGGTACTGCCTATATTTTAAATCCTCTGAGACTCTCTAGCTTCCTTGGTACTCAGATGGTAAAGAATCTGTCTGCAATGCAGGAGACCTGAGTGGGAAAGATCCCCTGGAGAAAGGAATGGGTACCCACTCCAGTATTCTTGGGGCTTCCCTGGTAGCTTAGACGGTAATCTACCTGCAAAGATTCGATCCTCGAGCTGGGAATAATTCTACTCTTATTCTGTTTCAGAGCCCAGTTCATCCACGCCTTTTTCAAGTCTTCAGAAGGACAGATAGAGATATGCGAGGAATGTAGGGGAGCAGAGGCAGGTCAATGGCCTTTGTCCTTTCATTTCATATCACAACTCTTGCCTTCAGTAGCTCTGAGCTGAACTTGGGATTTAGGTAGTGATCTTAAATGCAGAGGGCATTCTTGGTGCAAATGACTGTGCAAAAGACAGGTTCGAGTTGAAGTGAGGCGAGCAGCCTGTCTCATGGGAGAGCTAGTGTGGAAGGAAAGGCTTCTGAGGCAGGGGCTATGCTGGGAAGATTTGTATTTCTATCATCTAACTCTTTCATTAGCTGGAGTTTTGAAAAACAGCACACTTCATTTTGCCGTGGTGTGGATACATTCTTCTAAAATTGGTTGTTTGTAAACACAACTTAAAGTTATTGTGGGAATAGCTAATAGACTTCAGATCATGGTAATTATCTAATAAGCCAACTAATAATTATACATGATAGAACGTCCTAAAACTTAGTAATTAGACAATGATGAACAGCATGATTTGGGGACATTATTAATGGTTGCTATATAGAGAGAATTGCTTACCAAAATGAACATGCAGACATGTGCACACACACACACAGTTCACCTAACCAAGTCAGTCTATGCATATGCACTGGGAGGCTACTGTAACCCCCTGTCACCAGGATCAGGCGATGCCTTCTGGGTACAATGCCCAACTGTGAAAAGCATTTTCAAGGTGAACCATATTGGAAGCAAAGCAACCTACCCAGTTGGCTCATTTGGCCAGATGTGAGCTCAGCTAAAATGCAGGTCTGGTTACATGTCAACTGTGCAGATATGGTGCAGAACACCCACTGCATCCACAGAGGTCACAATCTTCTCCTTCAGGATATCAAAAAGAAACAAGCAGTCTATTTCTCACTTTAAAAGGAGAAGGTTAATCTGAAACCAAGCGTGTAAACAAACCTCCAGGTAAATGCATGTCCATGACTCTGAGCGAAGAGTGAAGTCGCTCAGTCATGTTCGACTCTTTGCGACCCCATGGACTATAGCCCACCAGGTTTCTCCATCCATGGAATTTTCTAGGCAAGAGTACTGGAGTGGGTTGCCATTTCCTTCTCCAGGGGATCTTCCTGACCCAGTGATTGAACCTGGGTCTCCCGCATTGCAGGCAGACGCTTTACCGTCTGAGCTACCAGGGAATCCCTCCATGACTCTAGAGGGCCCCAAATGCCACCTAAGTCAGAGGAACAAGTGACAGAGACCATCGACCAGGTCGTAAAAGATAGAGGGAGCCCAGGATGGGAGAGCAAATGGAGTGACACTTCAGCTCAGTGTCAAGGACTCTCGGGGCTTGGGCCAACAGTTTTCTCTACAAGGCCAGGGGAAGAAAGTATGGTGGCAGCTTCCTATTGGTTTTGTTAGGTGCCAAACCTGCATTTGAAAATTGAGGGGAAAGTGCAGAATGTATTAATTTATGCAGATCTGTTGCTGAATACAAATATCAGTTGTACTTCTAAATAAATGGAACCACACTTTCAACATATTAAAGAACTGGTAGTATGTACAGCTTTCAATTCTATAATAATAAAGTTAATAAAGATGTGTATAAATATATAATATGTGTATATATACAACATATGTTATATATGTGATATAATGTAATATGTATATAATGTGTATCTTCCCTGGTGGCTCAGAGGTTAAAGCGTCTGCCTCCAATGCAGGAGACCCGGGTTCGATCCCTGGGTTGGGAAGATCCTCTGGAGAAGGAAATGGCAATCCACTCCAGTATTCTTGCCTGGAGAATCCCATGGACTGAGAAGCCTAGTAGGTTACAGTCCACGGGGTCGCAAAGAGTCGGACACGACTGAGCGACTTCACCTCATATAATGTGTATATATACATGTATAGTATTATATATTTCAGGGAAGTCTGTCTTTGATAATACTGAGTATAATGTCTTCTCTTTTTTCTGATGCTAGAAAACTGAACCAGCTTACATTGTAGTCAGGCTGTCAGGGCTAACCAACATGAAGCAAAGGATTAAGAAATTGAAGGAAGGATTTCCTTGGTGGTTCAGTGATTAAGAATCTGCCTGGCAATACAGGGGACGTGGATTTGATCCCTGGTCCAAGAAGATCCCACATGCTTCGGAGCAGCTAAACCCATGTGCCACAAATACTGAATTCTGTGCACTTAGAACTCACGCTCCCCATGAGAAGCCACCATAATGAGAAGCCCATGCACTGCAATGAAGAGTAACATCACTCATTACAGAAAGCCTGCACCAAGCAATGAAGACCAAGTAGGGCCAAAAAAAATTGTGTGTGTGTGTGTGTGTGTGTGTGTGTGTGTGTGTGAGTCACTCGTCGTGTCCAACTCTTTGCAACTCCATCAACTGTAGCCCACCAGACCCTCTGTCCATGGAATTCTCCAGGCAAGAATACTGGAGACAGGCTTCTCCGTTCATGGAATTCTCTAGGCAAGAATACTGGAGTGGATTGCCGTTCCCTTCTCCAATATATATATATATATATATATATATAAAGAAAAACATAGAAAAGAAAAAGAAATTGATTAGAAAGGGGATACTCAAATCAAGGTGATCAAACGCCTGAAGAGATTAGTCTAAAACAAATGTGTTCAAGGTATTTTTTCCCGATCATCGGTCACAGAGATTTTTCTGAATAAAATAAGAAACCTGAAGTCTGCATCCCACACTATAAAACCTTTTCTGCTCTCTTCCCCTGACACTTACCCCAGATCTGGGACATAAGCAAGTGAAGGGAATGTGCCCCCTTTTCAGATGAGGAAGCTGAGCCTCCAAATACTGAGCTGTTGGGAAAGCGTCAATAGCAGAGCCCACCTCGAGCTGGTCTTGTGCTTTGCCCCTTAGTGCTCTCCTTTCCCTCTGAGACCTGTGTGATCATGGATATTGACCCAGGGAGCTGATTATCGACTTTGCCTCTCTTGTTCAGTCACCAAGTTGTGTCTGCCTGTTTGCGATCCCATGGGACTGCAGCACACCAGGCTTCTCTGTCTTTCACTATCTCCCAGTTTGCTCAAATTCATGTCCTTTGAGTTGGTGATGTCATTCAACCATCTCTGTCACCCCCTTCTCCTTCTGCCCTCAAGCTTTCCCAGCATCAGGGCCTTTTCCAGTGGTCAACTCTTTGCATCAGGAGGCCAAAGTATTGGAGCTTCAACTTCAGCATCAGTCCTTTCAATGAACATTCGGGACTGATTTCCTTTAGGATTGACTGGTTTGATCTCCTTGCTGTCCAAGGTTGCAAACCCACAGTGTGACCTCAGGGAAGATGTGCCTTTCAGGCAGTCCCTGCACTCAGGTATAGGTTCACTGCCTCTCCATGGGTTACAACGTGGACTCCTACTAGTGTTTCTGCTTTCAAGCCTCCTCCAGAGCCACTGTGTGTACACATTGCCAGAATGACCTTTGTGTAACTCACATCCTTGCATCTGCTCACCTGACACATTTCAGTGCTTTCCTGACCCTCAGTAAAGATGAAAACCATGGTTATTAGTCTGGTTTATAAGGTCTTCTGTGACTAGCCCTTGCCTGTTTCTCCAGCTTCATTTCTTGTTCCTCCTTCTTCCACGATCTATGCCACAGACCTGTCAACAGGGAGGGTGCACAGATGCTTTTTTATGCCTGTATTACCTCTTCTCAGCCCCTTTTCATGCCTCCAACTCCTAGTCTAAGACATACATTGTGAACCTCTTTCCCTAAGAAACCACCTATGACTCCCTCATCCCCATCCTTCCTAAGTGGTTTTGATCATTGTTTCGCCTCTGGGGTCCTATAATCTGTGAATATCACTGCTACATCTTGACTTATAAAGAAATAACTTGTTTTCTTGGTTGCTCTTCCATTTATTATGAGGTTTTATTTTATTTTATTATTTTTTTAATTAATTTTTATTTTTTAGTTTGTTTTGCTTTACAATACTGTATTCATTTTGCTATACATTGACATGAATCAGCCACGAGTGTTGTGTCTGAGTCATCTTTTAATCCCTAACATCTAGCATTGTGTCCAGCACATAGATGTCACAGAAGGGTTTGCTGTTTGTTAAATACCTGAATGAATGAATGAAAGGATGGATGAAACTGAATTCAGGTATCTCTCTGGGACTTTCTATATGTGATATTTCAGATGTCTGATTCACATGCATGCTCAGAACATGTTGCCAGAACAGATTTTCTTCCCCTTTATGGAGATTTTATTGCTTTTCACAGTGAACTCCATTCTGAGGAGCTGCCAGAAGGACGGAGTGCTGGACGCCTTGCACTGGAGCCACAGAAGCAAGGAGCTAGGCAAGAGCCATTGTGGCTAGTCCAGCTAATCCTGGTGGACAGCTCTGCCTGCAGTGACAACGAGGCCACCCAGGCTGTGTCTGATGTGGCCAGGACCGGCGCGAGCATGGGTGGTCAGTCTCTCTGGTTGGCCGAGGTGTGGGTGTGTGGGAACCCGCTCCTCGCCCACAGCCCAGGATGCCCGGTCTCGCCTGCGGGCGGTCTAGGGAGAAGGTGAGCTCACCCCCTCCTGAGAGATTGGGCCGTTCAGGGCCTTTCTAGGTTTTCCAGGACCTCAGAGTCATAGCCGGGAGTTGACTTGAGAACCGAAGGCAAATGGAAAAATCTTTGTTCCAGAGAGCAGACAGGCAAGCTAGAGGTTCTTTTCTTCCAACACTCTCACTTTATAGGTGAGAAAACTGATCCCAGACCTTTTAGAGTGACTCAGCAAGTTAGTTTTGGGCATTTAACTTTGCATTGCAAAGAGAAAGGAAGCCATGCGCTAAGGTCACCAGCGTGATCCTGGGACGTTCACATCATCACGTGGTCCATGCTCATGGGCCTCTCCTCCCTCACTCCATCTCCTCACCTCCCCAAACTACCACCCATCACATTACCTGTTGACTGAGCATCTACCTTGCATATAGATAGGTTTGCATTATACAGGGCACACACTGAAAGGTGAGGTGGGGGAGAAACTGGGAGTGCAGGTGATGAAGCCAGACTGCCCAGGGTGGGGGCAGCTTCTCAACACCACCACTTACCAGCTTTGGGGTCTTGGATGACTCACCTAGCTACTTCCTTGATTTCCTTAATGTTTTAATTTGGTAATAATAACACCCATCTCACAGAGATGCTATGTTAGCTGACTCTTTGCGACCCCATGGACTGTAGCCCACCAGGCTCCTCTGTCCTTGGGGATTCTCCAGGCAAGAGTACCAGAGTGGGTTGCCATGCCCTCCTCCAGGGGATCTTCCCAACCCAGAGATCAAATCCCTGTCTCCGGCATTAGCAGGCGGATTTTTTTTATCACTGAGCCACTTAAGAAGCCGTGTTAACTACGGCTACTTTGAAAGCCCACCGAGGACCAGAGCTTTTACATCCACACCCAGCTAATCCCAGCCACGTGCCGCAGAGCATGCTAGATTGCGAAGCCTGTCTTACACAGGGGAATACCAACTCAGGGGAATACCTTCCCCTTGTGAGGGAAAGGGCACAGACTCCATTTCAGTAGATCTGACCTCAAATCTAAAGCTCTTTCAGTATGCCTAGGGTAATGACATATCCCAGTTTCCCTGGAAAGTTCTCATTAATATCTTTTGTCTGGGAGTAATTAGGAGTAGTGCCTCTTTCGCCTGCAGAAGTGTGTCCTGTTTAAACAATGCTATGGTTGTCCTACTTGTTTTCTGTTTCCCCTCTGATAAGGAGATTCTTCCTTTCTGGAAAAGATATATTTACCTTGAAAATTCTGTCTAGAGTGACAGGTGGCCAGGCGAGTTGACCTGGTTTGAGAAATAACTTTGGCATCTTGGTTTACTGACAGAATTGGGGGGCCAGTTAGAAGAGGATACAGGAAATCATAGAGTCTCCCTTTATTTTAGCAAGTTTTACCAAAATGCATCTGTCATCACATGGCCTTTTCACAGATTTTTCTGGAACTGGAAACCTGCTTTATTGTGGTCACTGGGCTACCTACCCTTCACTGGGATGTTCTCTCTCTGCCATGTTTCATTGGTCAGGTCATAGAGGCTACGTGGAAATTCAGAAAAGTTCTCTATAGACCTTTTCTTATTTTTATTTCTGAGTTTGGAATTTTAATTCTTTAATGACATAATGATATTGAATAAAGAAATCAGCAACAATAGTAACAAAAGAATCACCAGAAAACAGAGCTTCCCTGATGGCTCAATGGTAATCCTCCTGTCAACATGGGAGATGAGATACTGGTTCGATCCCAGGTCCAGGAAGATCCTACATGCCTCAGAGCAGCTAAGCCGATGCACCACAACCACTGAGCCTGGGCTCTAGAGCCCAGGAACTGCAACTCTTGGAGCCTGAGTGCCTTAGAACCCGTGCTCCGCAACAAGAGGGGCCACCACAATAAGAGCCCAGGAATCGCAACTAGAGAGTAGCTCCCACTGGTGCGCCTAGGGAAAGCCTGCATGCAGCGATGAAGACCCGCCACAGCCAATAAGTCATTACAGAAATAAAATTACGAACAAAAAAACAGAAAATAAAACTCAAAGGCAACACAAAAACAGATCTGTCCTGTTTTGAAGTCAACAATGGGAAATCTTTCTTGGAAGAGAAAGCACGTTGTTCAGAAGAAGCTTGAGGGAAGCCAGCTGGGATCACACCAATTGGTGATGACTTTGACGTCACCACATGGTTTTACCTAGATTTGCACTTGCGCAGAAACCAGGGAAAGGAGAGTCTTACTCATTCCTCCCCAACGGTCAAAGAGACCAGATGCCGAGCAATCTCCATTTCTTGATCTATGACCTTAGACCAGTCAGTCTCCATCTCTTTGCCTCACTAGAGACTATTGGAAAAAGATGATTTCCAAGGGTCTTTGATGCTCTATGTCACCACAATGCTAATCCTTATACAACTTCCTATCTTTTATTTGGCCAAGTCACTGTTCAGGATAAAGGCCGTGGAAATCTGTCAAGATAAACAGGAGAATGACTAGGCTATTGTACTTATATTGCTGCCAGCCTTGAAATTCTTCATCTTTAGTTTTCATATTCTTTGAGCTCTTTGAGAAACTGTATCAAAGATCACCAGAGTATCTCCAATGCCTGAAAAAATTACATTTAATAATAATTTGTTGACCAAATTAATGAATAAATTTTTGTCACCATGTGGAAATCTGACATTGTGCTCTAAATTATAGCATCTCTTAATGATGCATATAAAAACAACAATCGTTACAAATTATTTTGTAGAATTAGATGGGAAAAATAAAAGAAATATTAGTGTATCTGTATTAAAAGTCATGCTTTATTTTAATGTGTTAAAAAAAAATTTAACCTGCTTCCACATGCATGCTCAATCACTTCAGTGTCCAACTCCTTGCCACCCTATGAACTGTAGCCCACCAGGCTCCTCTTTCCAATGGATTCTTCAGGCAAGAATACTGGAGTGGGTTGCTATGCCCTCCTCAGGAGATCTTCCTGACCCAAGGATCAAACTCGCGTCTCCTGCATCGAAGACAGATTCTTTACTGCTGAGCCAGTGGAGAAGCCCCTGTGTTAATATATGATACTTGCTTTTCTCTTTCTGACTTACTTCACTCTATATGACAGTCTCTAGGTCCATCCACGTGTCTACAAATGACCCAATTTTGTTCCTTTTAATGGAGCAGAATGTGATGAGTTCAGAGTTTGGGATGACATATATATGCTACCATATATAAAATAGTTAGCAGGAACCTGCTGTAGAGCACAGGGAGCTCAGCTTAGTGTTCTGTGATGACCTAGATAGAGAAGACAGGTGGGGGTGGGAGGGAGGTCCAAGAAGAAGGGGATACATATAGCTCATCCACTTATTTGTACAGCAGAAACTAACACAATATTGTAAAGCAACTATACCCCTATTTTTTTTTAATGTTACTTGTTTATTCAGTATTTACTCTATGGCTCAGGTAGGAAACCTAATCGGTTGGCTTGTTTGGCCTAATTGGATCTCAGCTGAAACACAAGTCTGGTGCTAAGGAGGAAACAGATACTGAAATCCCTCATCTCTCGCCAACAATGGGAAGTGCTGTCTGAAAAAAAACACTGAGGCTGAAACTCCATAGCTGGCAAGACAAATAAAGGTCTTGCTGAAAATAAAGTGTGGGGGGAAAATAGTTGAAATAGTGCTAAAGGTAGATGTTAACACAGTCAATAAGACTTCTAGGGAAAAAAAAAAAATCTCCACTCTCAAACCAGACTAGCTCTGTTCAAGCTAAAAATGTAACCTCCAAGGCAGTCCTCCTTTGTTTCTCAGGAAGAGCTGATGCAGCTTCGTGATCTGGTGTGATGGATTTTCAGTTTTGTGACTGCCAGACTCTACCTCATTGTACGTGGTTTGAACCTACTATCCCTAACTTCAATTGCACTTTTAGCCTCTGTTTAAACATTTTTTCATGTCTTGACAAAAATACATTGACAACCACCTGGCCTTTTCACAAATTATTGTGAATTTACAAATTTACTCTGTGGTGGTTATCAGGCTATCTGCCCCTAAAATGGGATATTTTCTCTGTGATGTTTCATAGGTCAGGCCATAAAACCTGGGCAAAGAACAAAAGAGTGTTAAGAAATAATTTTCATCATGTTCTCTTGCTCAAGAGGACTAAACAAAGTCTCAAGGATTCCAAAAAGAGTCACAAGCTTGAACATTTTGACATACAGTTATTAACCAGTATTAGCTCTAATCTTTAAATTGGCAAGACACTATGAGAACTTCTGATGGCAGGTGACATCTGAATTAAGTAAGCTGTCCCCTCCTCCCATCTCTTTCCCTCCACATTTCCCCTGACAACTCCCCAACATTGTCAAGAGGGCTGAGCAAAGATCATGGTCCTAGCGAGTAAGGCAAGTAGGGGGAGCTTTCTTACCACGGTTGCAGAAGGGAGGTATTGGGTTTGCAAGTTGAGATCTGTGCATAATTAAACTGGAGAAAAGGTCCAAGTGGGCTGTCAAAACAAGGAGGGCCCGAGGCTTATGGGAGGAATCAGATAACAGAGTCAGAGTGTGGGAGAGACAGTGAAAATGAGCAAAAGTCACAGTAGGAGGAAACCCACGGAGGAGGCTCTCTGGGTGACTGTCAAAGCATGACCGAGCTCTTCCCGGGGCCCTGTAATGGGCTGTTTCGTGGCTTAGAGCCGTTCAAAGGACTTAAAATGAAGCCCATCCACCATCTTCTTCCCTTAGCTCCTTTTTTTTTTTTTTTTTCTTAAAGATTTTTTTGATGTGACCCATTTTAAAAGTCTGTATTGAATTTGTTATGATATTACTTCTGATTTATGATTTTTGGCTGTGAGGCATGTGGGAATCTTAGTTCCTTGATCAGGGATTGAACTCCCACCCCCTGCACTGGAAGCCAAAGTCTTGACCACTGGACCACCAGAGAAGTCCTCTCTCATCTGCTCTTGGCCCCTTCCTTTACTTCCTTATTCTCCTGAACCTTCCCTTCCCATGCCATACCCCTCTGCTCACTGAACCTTCAATCTAATCTAGATCTTCTTACTATAACACATCTGACTGTCTTCTTGTTCAAGGGCTTGAAGTCAGGACGTCATGTGCCTGAGGGATGCAGGTTGAGTGCAGGTCGGTGGAAATCATCTGTAGCTAAGGCTCATTTCCAAAGATGCCCCGTGAGGCCTATGCTGAACACCCCTAAGACCAGGAGGATGTTTCTAAATATCTTTGTTGGTAATGTTCTTCCAGAGATGTAGTGTGATGTGGAAGAAAGAGCATAGGCCAATAAACTCAGGTTTCTGGCTTCAAGTCCAGAGTTTTACCCACAGCACTGTCTGTGAAATCTTGACTAGGCACACGTGCTGACACTCCCAGGTACTCCAAGAGAAACAGAAGATGGAGTGTACCTTTCCTTAAGTAGGATACAGTGTAATAAAGCAGCTGGCCTAACACCAAATGATATAAAGCTTGCAAGGTGACTTGAGTGTGGTCTGCCTATGTGCACGTGCTGAAATGCTCAGTCATGGCAAGGAGTCTCGTCAGACTCTGTGATTCCATGGACTGTAGTCTCCCAGGACTTCTCTGTCCATGGGAATTTTTTCAGGCAAGAATCCTGGAGTGGGTTGCCATTTCCCCCTCCGGGGATCTTCCCAACCCAGAGATTGAACCCCTGTCTCTTACATCTCCTGCCTCAGCAGCAGATTCTTTACCACTAGCGCCACCTGGGAAGTCCAGCCTGTAGATTCTGGGGAAATCCAAAGTGTTAGAGCAGGGAGCTGCCAGAGGAGCTCCCCGTGAAGCCAGGACCCAGACCTCAGGAGAGTTCCACATGCAAATGATGAAGACAATAATAAAACCATCATTATAGTGATAGTAATATAGCTATTATTTTGAGTACCTATTGTATGTTAGGATATTCCACTAGGTGCTTTGTTTTGAATTGCTTTCTATTTATCCTCTTGGAAGTCCACAAGGTAAAAGTTGTTAGCTATATTTTATGGATGAAGATGTTGAAGCTCAGATTAAGCCCAGACTCTCCTATACTAGATGGAGCAGGCGTTAAGTCTCAAATCTGCCTGGGGACCCCCCTGATGCTTCTTCCTATGTACTGCAGTGTCTCTAATCTGCAATGCAATGTTAGCTCACACCCTTTCTCAGAGTAAATTGAAAACAAGTCAGTCCTTCAATAGGGCCAACCTTCCCCTTGAATTTCAAGTTTATTCACTTTGCTTTCTCCGTGCATTTATAGACACGGCCACAAAGCCTCCGCATGGAAAGTCCCTAACCAGAAAGTAACCTGGAGACAGGAGGCTGGAATTTCTTTGTGTCTTATTTCCAACTTCTTTCCTGGGCTTAAAAAATCCTATTAAACCATATGGTCAAAATGAATTGATAGAAATATTTATTATTTTAATTTCTGTTCTAAATCTTTCATTTATACATATTGAGTTGTTTATTTAAGAATCTAAGTTTAATGATGAAGTGACACACTCTTTATTAATCCCATTTGCTTTCGTTAAAAGAAAGCACTCCTTCCTGGAACATAAGCCTCACGTGCCCAGTGGTTGGCTGCCTTCATTTCAGCTTCTCAGGGCTGCTCTGCTCCGAAGGGCGCATCTTCATCTGGTGGCAGGAACACCTCTGAGCCAGCCTTGAGGGACTGCCGCATGCGACTTCATTCAGTTTACCGGAACAAGGGCGGGTTTAGGGAAGACTGATTTTGACGACAACACCATTAAAGTACGAAAGCCGTCGGGGCAGTGCATACTGTGTGTGCATCCAGAGGAAGAGAATGAATGGTGTGGGATATGAGTGTATATGTGTGTGTGAGAGAGAGAGGGAGGGAGAGAATGAAAACCATCATTCTTGCACCCTTACTCTTTACTTTTGCAGAAGCAGCAGAAAATATCTCTTAGGTCTCACTGGACCAAGTTATAGCCTTACACTTCCTGGACCAATCAGTAGAATCACTTTAACAAGTCAGATCCATTCCTGGAACTGGGAGTGCAGTCAGCGCTCTTGAAAATCTGGAAGTGGACAGAGAATGTGTGACTGTCTAAATGAAGTCAGAGAGGAAGAGAGAAATGCAATCTGGGTAGGCCACTAAAAATGTCCCTCGCACATTCGCAGGGATGAAGAGTGATTTTACTCAGGGAGATGCCAGGTTTGTGTGGACCTTGAAAGACCACCGGGGCCAGAGGTAACCTATATGTGGTCTGTGATGGATTCCAAAGGCAGCATCAGGGGAGTTGAGAAGGAAAGGTGGGAGCCTGGGAGAGGAGAAGGCGGGAGCCGCAAGTCTGGACCTGCTGCCTTGTAAAAGGATCAAAGCTTGCTGAGATCCCTCTGCCAAAGCTCTGGCAGTGAGTGACAGGAACCCAGGTGAAAGGTAGGTGGGAGTGGAAACCGAGAGAGACCCCTTGCTGATTTCCTGAGGAAAGTCACCTGTTTGGCAATGACTTGACTCTGCGAGCTTTCCTCCTGCGTACACATGTCCTCATCAACTCCAGACTCACAGGAAAGCATGATGGTTGTGAAACCTGGGGCTTATGTAGGTAACTCTAGTTCAACACCAGAGGTTATGAAGTATTCTTTGGCACCCAAATCACCATTTTGGACTCCTTACTCCCCTTTGCCTTGGCCTCAGGCACACGGCTAGTCCTGCCATTCTGCCTAGATAGTCTGATGTGTGCTGAGTCGTACCTGACTCTTTGTGACCCCATGGACTATAGCCCACCAGGTTCCTCTATCCATGGAATTTTCCAAGCAAGAGTACTGGAGTAGGTTGCCATTTCCTACTCCAGGGGATCTTCCCAACCCAGGCATCAAATCCACATCTTTGGAGTCTCCTACCTTAGCAGATGGATTCTTTACCATTGGCCCCACCTGGGAAGCCTCTTATATAGTCTCACAGCCCAGTTAATAATTAATTCTGCTACTGCCCTGGCACCTCTCTCTCTCTCTCTCTCTCTCTCTCTCTCTCTCTCAGTCTTCTCCCCACATTCTACATCTACCCTCATTCTTTCCTTCCCATTCCATCTGCTTGTTACAACCAGCTAAGTTTTCTTAAATCAAAGCTCTTACCTGTATTCCCTCTGCTTGAACGCTTTCCATGGGTGCTCATGGCCAACAGAGTACCAATTGTCATCCTGGATGTCCACAGTTGGGCCAAACTCAAAAGAGCTCTAAGGACTGGTCAGCAGTTTGGCAAACATGGATCACTCTGCATCAGGTATTGGCCAAGGTGTAGGAACTGCTGAGTATAATTTTTCACCTCTCCTCCTTATCATCTATATTTCAAACCAAGTCTTTTCCATCCATTGAAACGTGTGGACTATGGGCTCTTCTTGAAGTATTTAGGTTGCATTTCTCTCATGTCTGCAAGATGGTCCTTCGTATTCCTGTTGAGAGGCTAAGATTTTAGACTATGAATCAGTCATCACTGAATTCCCTCATCTCCCTCTGAAGATCCTGGTTCAGCTTGGGGTAAAAGGTGTATATTTACTGAGCATCACCTATAATTCTAGACTGTTACAGTGTGTTCCACCCCTCTGGCAACCCCTTTGAAAGCAGAAGAAACTACCAATCTTCACAATACACACATCTTATTTTTAAAAAATCTCTTTTCAAACTTGATGCCAATTCTCCAATGTTTAACATCTAAAAAATCTCTCCTAGCATTTTAATTCACTTTTTTTTCTTTTTCTTTTTTTTTCCCCCTCATAGATTTGGAACTTGTAAAACCATCAGCCTGAAACAACAGCTGTTCATATTTTGATCTGTGTACTTAAAGTTTTTTTTTAATCTTAACTAATATCTATAGTTCAGAAATTGCATAGAAAATGAATATTTTTTATCTTGCTTTCTTTACTTGATATTGTACCATATTTTTCCTGTGAGCAATATTTTCCAAGAATGTTTTACTAGTTGTCTTTTCCGCTACCATGCTACACAATCAAAGCTATGGTTTTTTCCAGTAGTCACGTACATATGTGAAAGTTGGACCATAGTGTTAACACTCCTTGCCTGAGTGTTAAAGATTTGATGCTTTTGAATTGTGTTTCTAGAGAAGACTCTTGAGAGTCACTTGGACAACAAAGAGATCACCCAGTCAATCCTAAAGGAAATCAACCCTGAATATTCATTGGGAAGGCTGAAACTCCAATATTGGGCTACCTGATGCAAAGAGCTGACTCGTTGGAAAATCTGATGCTGGAAATGATCAAAGGCAGGAGGAGACAGGGACGACAGAGGATGAGATGGTTGGATGGCTTCATTGATTCAATGGGCATGAGTTTGAGCAAACTCTGGGAGAGAATGAAAGACAGGGAGGCCTGGCATGCTGTAGTCCATGGGGTCACAGAGCAACCATGATTGAGTGACTGAAAATAACAAACAACAGTGTAATGAACATCTTTGTGTACAAAGTCTTTCTTACATTTGTGGTTATTTCCTAAAGATACAATTCCAGAATTGCAATTGGTAGGGCAAAAATATATATGCATTTTGATTGTGAATTCCTACCTTGGCTTGGCTTTTAAATGTACTTTTAAAGAGAAGGCTGTGAGCAAAGGTGTCTGCTTAGCAGAGATCTGAGGGGGAGTCTCCAAATTCCATCATCCCGGCCTAATTTATTTCATGGCTATGTTAATGTTTGCCTTTGCCTTCTTCTCAATTTCAAGAAAAAACACAAAACACTGAAATTGGATTCAAAGCCAGGCTCTCCCTCTTACTTATAAAGTGTGTTTTCTTGATGGGAGAGGGTGAGAACTTTACATCTCTCTCTGGAAAAACAAGCAATGAAATTGGAGATGGTGGGACCCCAGACTCAGAGTCATCTTTGAATGGTTGTGTTTTTCCAGTACTTTGGGAGGATGGAAACTCCTAACAAAATAAAATCCAGACCTATCCCACATAGTCCAGTTTCCTAGAAAAAGGAACCTTATTTTTCTATAACTGGGCTAGTATGCACAGATGCAAAATACAGACAGACTGTCCTTGCCTTGTTTTATAAAATAATGATTTCTGTTGAAGGTCATTTTGCTTAGGAAGGAAAAAAAAAAAAAAGAATGGTGCTTGGGCAAGGAGGCTGCAGAGACTGGTACGTCTCTACCAAGGACCTTCGATACAGTGGCTTGGGAGCTCTTCCACATCACCCCAGAGCAGTTCATGGTCCTGGTTATCGAGGGAAGAAGAAGGAAGATAAGAGTTGGAATAAAATGAAAGAGAGAAGGTTGTTCTCTAAATTCTCTGAATTATAAAATTAAGAACCTCATAATGAAATTTTTTAATTTAATGAAAAGTAGCTGGACCCTTGGCTTCCCTGGTGGCTGAGATGGTAAAGAATCTGCCTGCCATGTGGGAGACCTGGATTCAATCCCTGGGTCAGGAAGATTCCCTGGAGAAGGGAATGAAGGCTACCCACTCCGATATTCTTGCCTGGAGAATCCCATGGACAGAGGGGCCTGGTGGGCTACAGTCCAAGGGATCCCAAAGAGTCAGACACAACCAAGCAACTAACACACACACAAAAGTAGAGTCTTGAGGTGATGTATCAGCATATCTTAATTTGCCTACACAATCCTCCTTACGAGAGTCTCTTTATTCTAAAAGTGGGCTCTTCGAAGGAAAGAGTTAGCACTTCACCCTGGATTCACGGAAGGAAAGAGGTAGATGGTAGCCTCTCTTGGGCTGCACATGTTTGGTCTAACTAAGGAGGGAGCAGAGGAGGAGAGTGCCTTCCCCTCTTCCTCTGCCTATCCCTGAGCAGAGGACTTTATGGGAAGTGAGAGTCTGGACACAGGGATGATCCTTGCAAGCTCTCCGAAGTCTCCAGGAAAGCCACACAGAAGCCTCCTCATTCTTGTGTTTGACTCTGATACGCTTTTATCCACCCAACCTCTCCTCTATTGCCCAACAGACACCCCAAATTCAACATGTCCGAAGCTGACCTCTTCTCCGAGGATGGCTTCTTCTCCTGTGACGTATCTCAGTTGACGGCTTGAAGAAGTGCTTCTTTACTCAGCCCAGAAACCCAGGTGCCTGCCTCCTCCTTACAACCGTGTGGCTCGTCAGTTCTCCCTTCCCAACCTTGTCCCTGACTTCTGGTCACCCAGCGCTGGTCTGTGTGACTCTTCACCTATACTTTTGCAATGTGTCCTAGTTGCTTTTCCTTGTCCAGGCTCTCTCCCACCTCCCCTGCCCGTTCTCTGTCCTGCCCTCTCCCTCCCATCATCCACATTTGCACCAGAAGGATCTCTTGGGAAAAAAAAAATTCATCAGATTATACCCCTGCTTCAAACAGTTCAGAGACTTCAAAGTGTTTTCAAAAGAAAGCTCGAGCCTCTTGGTACAGCAAGCAAAACTCTTCCTTGGTTTCTCAGTTTCTCCACATGTCGCCTCAAATCCTACACTTTGCACATAACATATTCTCCAAATATGCCAGTGCCTCTTTGAACGAGGTCCTGCTTCTAACTAGAATGCCTTTCTTCCACATTTTTGACTTAAGTTCACTGCCAGACTCATCTGAAATGTCAGTGAAGTGCTCTCTGTAATCCCAAGGAGGCCAAGACAGAGCCCTATAGTATTTGTCAATATGTATTGATATGACTGATCTCTCAGCTTATCTTTCTCACTAAAGTATGAACTCTTTGAAACCAGGAACTGTCTATTCCACATCTATGTATCCTAAGAGCATTAAGTGGTTGTAGGTATGTAATACACATTTAATAAAATGAAGGAAAGAATGATTAAGATAAACAATGGAAAATAATTTTGCCCTCTGGGATGGATCTTTGGCTAAATCATTCTGCACGTGTCTCAAGTTCTCTGATGAGAACATGGCATCTCATTTTTAAATAGAAATTAAAAATATCTATTTACTATAGTGACAATAGTGTATGAGGGTGTGCACATGCACACCTGTGTAACTGCATATCCTAGCCTGGGTTGATTACGGGCATTACCTTTCGGGACATAGTCTTATGGTAGGATGCTTAGGAAATAGAATTTTATGTTCCTAACAAACGTGACACTTCCTATGGAATAGAATAAAATTCAGATCCAGCAGATTCACAAGGAAAGATTTTGATTTGTAACTTGAGTCCACTGAGGCACTCAATCGTGATGTACAAAGTGGTACCAATTTTCTATAGAGTAGGTCTTGCCTCTTATTGAATTAATGTTTAGGCTCTCAGGATAACTTTCCCAATACTGTATATTTTTAACAATTCAATTAGTCATTCCCAAGTGAAGCATTCTAATTGATTATTTTCCAGTCTCTGTTGGTGATAAAGATAATGGATGTTTTTGTGGAGTAAATTGGCTTCCTTGCTTAATATCTGTTTCTTGATGTCATTGCCCAGCAAATAAATGGTGAAGCATATTGCTATAAATAGTATGATGGCTGGCAGAAGAAAAAAAAAAATAGCTGTGTTTCCTGACAGTGCAAATTTCACACTGTTTTAATTACCACAAACGTTCACTCCTATCTTAGAGAGCTGGGCAGGAAACTGGGAATAACTGAAAATTTGTAGACACAGCTGAAATGACAAGCCTGGGATGACACCCATGCTGGTGCAGCCAGGGTCCCAGAGACATCATCTGTGAACTCCAGGTCAAGGAGGTGAATGTGGACCCTTTGAGAATCAACAACCTGAAACCATGAAATGTGTCCTGCTCTTCATGCTGTTGCTGCTACACTGAAAAAGAGAGACACCTCTTTCCCTCAAAGAAACAGTTTGAATTTCAAAAAAAAAAAACCAAAAGAGTGTTGGAATTTTGCTATTCAGGCAAACACCTACACACGTTCAGAGTTCACAGGCCAGGCAGTGTTAGAGAAATAGCAGGGATGAGACTCCCTAAATACGTTCTCTGGATGCTAGACTTTCTGTCTCTTTCAACTGAGTATGAAAGCCTTTTCTCCCATGTGGTCTGCATGTCTTCCCATTCCCTTTCCTTAACCATCATCACCTGTCTTCCTTCTGACTTTTCCCACTCTGCCCCATCACCTGGAAACATCTATGCTCTTCCCTGAGTTCCGGACAGTTCCTGGCTCTCCTGAAATCCCACTCCAGTGAGAGAATGGAGTAAAAATGTATTTGCTCCAGCACTAAAGATTCTAATTTGGGGCCTTTTGTCAATGTTGAATTTGGGACGAGAAATCTCTGGCTCACCTAGAGAACAGGTGAGAACACCAGAAATCTCTACACTACTTTGTAGTAATGGAAAAAGCATGCATTGGCACAGACATGTATAATTTATGCCAACCTCTCTTACACTTTTTCCCATGGGAGGGTAAATCCCATTGGATTTGAAATTGGAAACAACACTATCTTATAATTACTCAGAGGAGTTTCAAGGCTTAAGTAGGTGGTAGAAAAGGAAAAATCTTCATTTCCCATAGTGATAAAGATGTAATTTCTTACAAAGGGTAGGAAGCATGTTTGCAAGGCTCAGAAAAGGCCTAGGAGTGGTTGGCAGAGACCCAAGGACCCAGCCAATGCTGCCGCTCTGTGGAATAAGAGGCAGTGGCCCTTTCCACCCATCATAGAATAGATGTTCAATAAATATTAATTGATTGACTAGATAAACATACAAACTAGATAAATGACACAAAAGAGCACAGTGTAGGGACTTCCCTGGTGGTCCTGCAGTTAAGACTTCACTTCCCATGCAGAGGGTGTGGATTGGATCCCTGGTCAAGGAGCTAAGATCCATAGGCCTCATGGCCTGAAAACCAAAACATAAGACAGAATCAGTATTGTAACAAATTCAATAAAGACTTTAAAAATGTTCCAAATCTTTAAAAGCAAAAGGGTGCAGCATAGATTACAAAACAACATTACTCAAAGTTTAATTGGAAGTAAGTTTAATAAAAGCCACCAATGTGGCCTGGGGACCAAAGTCCGAGCCATGATACCGTGTATCAGTACCAAAGAGGTGTCCATGCTAAGGAAAATGTCGGTAGTCCTATTCACTTCTGTGATCCTCGAGAACATATATCATGGTTTACATGTTGTATAAACTGTGTTCTAAATAATCCAGGAGGTAAATCCTAGGCCACATTGATGGAAATAAGGTCAAACAGACATCAGCTTGATACAAAGAATTGCATATGGAAGCTCAATGGTCAAAGAAGTGAACTGTGCCAGTTATTAAATTACTTCTTAGTTCCAAATTCTCTCTTTTTGCCTGTTCTTTGAAAATGGAGCTTAGCGTTTAAATATTTTCCTTTTGCTAACTAGGGAAGGACATGGGTGTTCAACTTTGTCACTAGAGAACAGTGGAGAGACGCTGCAGGAAGAAAGTTTTTGCTTCCAAGTTCCAATGCACTTGCTCAGCCATTTCTTACAGTGGAGGTGACCAGGCTCCTGTGTGTGTTCAACTTTCCGAGCAATGAACTCTCGAAACTTCCTTCTGGTAGCTTCCTTAGTATCATGCTAAGGCTTTTGCAACATGCATAGATTCAGTGGTGCACGAAGACCAGCTGCTCCTAGTGGTTGGCATCCCACGGCACTCCAGGCCTTGGGTGATTTTATAGCAAAGTGCCTCCAGTGAAATATCTCCCCAGGACTAGCTTGTCCTGGAACCTAGAGGGCAGATCTCTAGCAAGTTCCATTATTATGGCACCGTGGCAGCTTCTCTTCCATCCTGCAAGCCCTGGACCCTCCAGTGACATCCAGACTGTGGCTCTGGGGAACCCAGTCCTCAGCCATGCTGTTTCAGTCCTGGGTAGAGTGACTGCTTCCTGTATTTGTTATTTCTCTAATCTTTGGTGCACTTTTCACTCTTTACTAATCAATCTCTGACTAGCACAATCCTCTGTTACAGTTAATAATTCTTTATATTAGATGGTTCATGTTCAAGTGACTGTGTGGTTTTGCTTTACTTACTGGGTCCTAACTACTACATCTAGCAATTTCATGGAGCCCTAGAATTTAGGTAAGCATAGAGAAAGAACTTCCCTGGTGGCTCAAATGGTAAAGCGTCTGCCTGCAGTGCGGGAGTCATGGGTTCGATCCCTGGCTCAGGAAGATCCTCTGGAGAAGGAAATGGCAACCCACTCCAGTACTCTTGCCTGGAAAATCCCATGGACTGAGGAGCATAGTAGTCTGCAGTCCATGGGGTCGCAAAGAGGGCTTCCCTGGTGGCTCAGAGGTTAAAGCATCTGCCTACAGTGCGGGAGACCTGGGTTCGATCCCTGAGTTGGGAAGATCCCCTGGAGAAGGAAATGGCAACCATTCCAGTATTCTTGCCTGGAGAATCGCATGGATGGAGGAGCCTGGTAGACTATAGTCCACGGGGTTGCAAAGAGTCAGACATGACTGAGCAACTTCACTTCACTTTCAGAGGAAGGAGAATGAATATCTGAGGGGGATTGAAGGCATTAAGATCCATATTTTCTACATTTATATTACTTTTAAAAAATGAAAGAACAACAGTAAATATACTTAATCTGATTATAAATTCCTTGAGGCAAAGACTGTGTCCTATTCTTCTTCCGAGTCTCTAATATAAAATGTGATGAAAGAATAAAATTTTCTGGACGTTGACTGTTCAATCCATTGAACCATAACTGAAACCTGGGAGGAAAGACCAGTCCTCATTGCACTGCTTTACCAGAAAACAGTAATATTAATAAAAATATTAATGTCAGAAAAAAATATTGAGTAATACCATGTACCAGGGTTGTACAAATGAGCTCATAAGACCCTCAAAGTCTTTTACAAGATAAATATTATTATTATACCTGAAACACAGAGAGGTTATGTAACTTGTTTAAATTCACCTAACTAATAAATGGCCAAGTCAGCATTTAAACCAAAGCAGTCTGGCTCCAGAGACCCTCCCTTTAATCACCATATGCTACCATTTCCCAACTATGTGTGGAGTTGTGATTATATACCTCAGTGATTAAGTTCTTTCCCCCAATATTCCAGGGGAACAAAAAGATGGCAGTCTTTTTTACACATTAAAGGCATGAACTTCTTTGTAAATCAAGATACCTTCCATTGAGGGTAAGAAAAAGGAAGGATTTCAGAACTTTGCCACTTGAAATATTGAGTATCAAAATGTTCTAAATATTAATTGATAGACTTTCTTATGAAGAGTTGTATGCCCTAGGCTTCTTCCCTTCAAGATATTTACCTTTTCACCCTTATCTTTAAGGAGTTATGGGTTTGGGTTCCATGACAGAGATTCAGAGAGCAGTAGGCAGACTTCTTGAACCTGGATCCCTGAAATGCTCTTTTCTCAGTACATCAAGGCCTGCTCTGAGTTCTCACCACAGGATGAAATGGTTGGAAACCCATGCTGGCCCACATCCACATTTTCCATTTATATATAATGTGTTTTATTCTGGACAATTTGGAGTCCAAAGCCCCTCTCCTCCTCCATGGACATTAATGCCTTTCAGTATGCCCCTTAGCAATCACACTTTTGAATTGCTTTGACCTACAAAATCCTGCAGATACAGTTTCTTCCACCCAGAATGTGTCTTTTCCTCTTTTTCTCATCCTGCAAGACTCTACTCAAATAAGTTGCCCTTTGTGAAGTCTTTCCCAGCCCCTCCAAAGAATTAGAGTTCTGTGTTGTGCTCCCCAGAACACATGGCTACCATCTCTCTGATAAACCTCCTTATGTTACCCTGGGACTGACACATGCCTGTCTCTGCTCCAGAACAGAAGCTCATGAAAGGCGGAAGGCTATTGCATATCCATATGTTTTCTCGCGGGATGACGTAATCGCTAGGACTGACTAGGTGTTCAATAAACATGCATTGCTGAATTAAGTACATGGATAAGTAAGTAGATTGAGGCCTTTCCCAGTTCATACAGGATTTATGGACTTGGGCAAATCATGTCACCTCCTTTAAAATGAGTCAGTGTGATTAGATAATACCAAAGTTTCCTCCAGTTCCAGGGGTATGAAATTCAGTAACCATGTTTATATTTTGCCCTGAAGTTAAATAAAAGCCTTTTACAAATCCAAAGCTTCTTTTTAAAAATTTCCAAACATTTTAAACAAGCACAGCTACAAAGATTTCAAGTAGAGGGTCTCTGTTCATCTCTACGTGGGAAAATCCATGCGCACCAATGTGAATACAACCCTTCTGCCTATAGGTAAAAGAGTCCCTCGTGTAGTGTAAGAGGAAAGTCACAGGACGATTTAAGCATCTTTTGGAGTATCAACCTCATCAACCACAGTTCTGGAAGTTCTGATACCAATTTGGTAACACAAGGCCAGGGATAAAATTGGAACCTCCAGCACAATTGGAATAACACTCTGAAGCTTTTCTATCTGTGAGGGAAGATCACTATTTTGGTTCATTCCTCAGTTTGAGAACTGTACTGTGTTCTACTTTTCTTTTCTTTTTTTTTTTTTTTTTTTTTTTGCATTATTTTCATTTTAACCTCACTGAACTATGAAATCATCCGTTTCCGGGAAGCACAGTCTTTCTCTGCATTTGAACAAGAAGTTAAATGCATAGTTCACATTACAATTCCATTACCCAGGATAGGATTCTGCTCTTGCATTAGGACCTGTGGTAACAGTTTCTCCTCTCCCAGATGCCAGGCAGTGCGCCACTGCCAATTATTGGATGACCAATGCCAAGGGAGGCAACGCCCCCACCTGGCCAGACAGAAGAAGCAGATGATAATAATGATAAGTCAGAGTGTATTTATTGATTTTTCTTTAGAGATGGGAAAGAATCTGCCTGCCATGCAGAAGATCCGGGTTCAGTCCCTGCAATGGGAAGATCCCCAGAAGAAGGGAATGGCTACCCACTCCAGTATTCTTGCCTGGAGAATCCCAGGGACAGAGGAGCCTGGCGGGTTACAGTCCATGGAGTCGGCACGACTGAGCAGCTAACACTTTCTCACTTTAGAGATGGAGAAAGAGGTTTACAGAGGTTAAGTAGCCAACCCAAAGTTATAAAGGCAGTAAGCCCAATTCTAAGGTCTGTACTTTTCTCTGAGTGTGTGTGTGTGTGTGTGTGTGTGTTGGGGAGGAAGGGTGGTATGGATGAAACACAGACTACATTCTTTAACAATCCTAGATATTTTTCCTGTTCAAGTTCATTCAATACAGAAAAGAAGAAAATCAAGGTGAAACATGAGAAGCTCAAAGTCATAAACCAAGGTGGCAATAGAAGCAAGGTTGGAATCTAAGTCTCTTCCGTCTCAGCACACTGGTCTGTGTGGAGCCCCCACTGAGGAAGCACTGCACAGCTGGGAAAGAGTTTTCCCCAGCTGCACCAACTTATCCTTAATATTTTATCATTAAGGAAAATCAGGTTCAGAGAAGATAATGACTGAGTCGTATTCATTTTATGATGAGGAAGCTGAAATGTGTGTCATGCCCGTATATCAGAGGTTCAATAAATGTTACATCCTCCTGAAAGGGCTATTTTTAAAATATTCTTATCATGACAAAATTAACTCATGTACATGGTTAAACAATTTTTAAAATGTGCTGAAAGTTTATGGAAGGAAAAGGCAATTCTACCCCCAAGTCCGTTCCTCAGGGGTAATTGTTTATAACCTTTTCTAATTTCTGTCATTCATGGAGTTAGTGACATAATTCTAAATAGTATGGTGAAAATTCTGTTCATTTATCCACTTGGTTATTTTAGATGATAAAGCTTTATTTCTTACTCCACCAACTGTTGGCAGAGTCTTTTCTGTCATGTGATAAGATGAGAATACTGTCAGCCTCTGCCCCTCATCCATTTAACACTTTCCAGGGTCAAATATGGCAGCTCAGTGGTGACCCTTACATTGTTGAAGCTTACAAAGTCATTACATTCGACCTGTATCATGATTAAGTCTTTCCTTGTTTATCTTTATGTTGATTCTATACCAGGCTCCTCCATCCATGGGATTTTCCAGGCAAGAGTACTGGAGGGGGGTGCCATTGCCTTCTCCATGGTAACTAACAGAACTTTAAATATTTGATCATATAAATAATATTCACTGTAGACCAACTAATGTGTTTGTATCAACAGAAAGGAAGTAGGATTTTTTTTTGTCATTGTACTATGAGTAAAGAGATCCAAGCAATATGTTCAGAGTGATTCTTTTTTCTTCTACTTCAAGTACTCCAAATCATCCCATATTTTTAGCTTGCTTTATGTTTGATTCTTAAATTTGTAGTACAGTTTTTATTTCTCTTGGTATTTCTACCTGATTTTTTTTTTGGAGGGGTTATTAAAGAAGCATATATTTTCTTTACAATATCTGTAACAATATTCATAATATCAATCATATTAATTGTCCAGTAATCTCATTTAGACTGATTACTTTCCCAACCTGTTGCTTTGCTGTCTGAATGAGATTTTTTTAAATTTTCATTTACTCTTGGGCAATTTCACTGTTTCTTGAATCTCATGTCTTCCTGTTAGTGTCTATGTATTATTACATTGTGCAATATATCCTCGAGTATTTACCTGCAGACGTAGTAGAAGAAAAGTAACTTTTTGAGCTCTTGTATACGTGAAAATGCCTTTATTTTATAGTGTTTAAGAACTTCTCCATTTGCATTACTGTTGTGGATGACAAGCTTGTTGACAATCTGATTACCTTTTTTCACTTCAACGCTTTCTTTTTTTTTTTGCTTAGATTTTTCTGTTTCAAAGCACCTAAGATTGTCTTCTTTTTTCAACAAACTGAAATTTCACAAGGATATGTGCCTTAAAATGTGGATCGTGTTTCATTCATTCTGTTTCTTGACTTCTGGTGATTCTTGCAATTTAAGGATTGGTGGGCTTCAGCTCTGGAAATTTTTATTCTGTTATTTAGTTGGTCACTTTGCTTTTGATTTTCTCTTTTTCTTTCTTTTTTTTTTTTGGAGTATCAGTTAGTTGGATCATGAATATTCTGAATTGATCTTCCTTATCTTTTAATTTTTCTCTTTCTTTTGCCTTTTTAAAATTTTTCTTCTTTCTGGGAGATATCCCTGTTTTTATCTTTCATGCTTTTTATTCATTTTTTTTGCCAATCATGATTTTTAATAGATTTCAAATCATTTGATCTTATTTTCCAATGTTCTTTTAGTGATCCCCATTTCAAAAATAATTTTATTGTCACCTAAACTCTCTCCTCATAGCTCAGTTGGTAAAGAATCCACCTGCAATGTAGGAGACCCTGGTTTGATTCCTGGGTTGAGAAGATCCCCTGGAGAAGGGATAGACTACATATTCCAGTATTCTTGGACTTCCCTTGTGGTTCAGCTGGTAAAGAATCCGCCTGCAATGTGGGAGACCTGGGTTCGATCCCTGGGTTGGGAAGATCCCCTGAAGAATGGAAAGGCTACCAACTCCAGTATTCTGGCCTGGAGAATTCCATGGACTGTATAGTCCATGGGGTTGCAAAGAGTTGGACAAGACTAAGAGACTTTCACTTAACTTAAACTCTCTCCACCAATCACTCTTATACTTTCCAATTCTATTTTTCCCTGGATTAACTCTATTTCTTCCTTAGGATGAGTTTTTCTCTTATCTTGTTTTCTCTCCCCCTTCAAATGTAGGGCAAATCTTAGGTGCCCATTCACTTTTATGAATGAAGAGTTGCTTGACTAGATGAAAAGCTGTCATGAGTTTCTTCCATTATGATGTTGGCTTGTTTGCCCAGCAAGCCTTTCTCCTGAATGACGGGACTGATGGTGAGCCGTGTGTATGGGTTTGTGCTGACTGACAGGGTTTAAATTATATTTGATGAGCAGAGTGCCTTGCCTGTACCTTCCACCCACCACCAGCTTGCCAGAGGAAGGATGCCATTCCAAGGTGGACTCTAATACTGGCACCTAAGACTTTACTGCCAGCAAGTGTAAAATGGAGTGTTCTCTACCTAAAGCCAAGTAGCTTCAGGTTGCTCTGTTTAGAGAGAAAAGTCAAGTAGTTCAGATAATTTCATGGAGGTTTTTTTTTTTTATTATTATTATTAAATAGCATAGATGCTACTCCGTAATTTTTGGCTTTCCAAGGCTACAGACTTCAAATTTGGAGTCTGTTTAGGATTTTGTTAATTAAAACAGTTAATCTTGTTTAAAGTGAAAGTGATGAAAAGCTGTCATGAGTTTCTTCTATTATGATGTTGTCTGTTTGCCCAGCAAGACTTTCTTTTGAATGAGGGGACTGATGGTGAGCTATATCTACTACAATTCATGGGGTCGCAAAGAGTTGGAGACAACTGAGCAACTAACCACTTCATCTGATTTAGTCTACCTGTCATCTTTCAGAAATTTGTTAAAGTTCTTGGTATACTGGCATACCTATCTCTGTTCTCTACATTTCTATGATTTTATTTTCTGCTGGTTATTTTTCTGTTATTTCAGTAGAAATCAGGAAAGAGGTAAATAGGTATGTTCAGTTCTTCATTATGAATCAGAAATCCACAACCTTTTTTTAAAAAATCCTATACATTTTTGAGGGGATTTTATATAGTTTGAGGCATTTTCTCGAGGCCTCTAGTTGGTTGATCATGAGGAAAGAAAGATCTTGAATAGGGATTATGTCATTTAATTCTAAAGTAATACTGGACTTGGATAAGACCTAAAGTATCTTACCTAAAACCATTTATGAATATGAACTACTAAGACCAATTAAAACCTGTAATTTAACAACAACAACAAAAATAAGACCTAGAAAACAAAGAACCCACATATGTAAAGTGTTAAAGAACCTGCCTGCCAATGCAGGAAACGTAAGAGATGTGGGTTCAATCTCTGGGTCGGGAAGATCTCCTGGAGGAGGGCATGGCAATCCACTCCAGCAGTCTTTCTTGCCTGGAGACTCCCATGGACCTAGGAGCCTGGTAGGCTCCTAGAGTTGCAAAGAATTGGACATGATTGAAGCAACTTAGCATGCATGCACACACGCGCGCGCACACACACACACGCGTGCACACACACACACACACACTTCTCTCCCTATGGGTGATGGGACTCTAAACCAGTGTACATAACTTCAAATCCATTTATTTGGCTGCACAAATTTGTCATCAGACTCTGCTAGCCCTACATTATTGGCAAGGGCGCATGGTGATTAAAATGGCATTGACGATGTTCTGATCTGCTTTGAATAATAGAAAATTCAGATTAAGGAAAGATTATGCTAATGAGGGAGAAGATCTTAGAGTGGGAAGGGCTTTTTGAAGATGGCTTGTTCAGCTCACCGACTGACAGATACTTTCTGTCTGTAATATCCTGCCTCACGGTCTTTTCTTGATCATCTCCAGTAATGAGAAAACTGCAACCTCCAGAGGCAGCATTTTTATCTTCAGACAGTGCTGTTAAAAGGCCCTTAAACATAACCCTGATCTGGCTCTATGAACCTCCCAGTGTGTTCACCAGCTGTGCTCTCCACGACATATAGCACAAATCTAAACCACTGTCATATGGAAGAGGAGTTTGATATTTCACATGTTAACAGGACAGGTAAGAAAGAGATCCATTTAATGTCAGAGACAGTTGTCACTTCACTTCTAAAGATGCTTGCTATTCCTCAAGCGGTTCTTTACAAAGAGCGAGGCTGTTAAGTAAAAGCTTTAAAAATAATTCCATTACCCACTTTACAAAGACAGAATGACAGCCAATCATTAGAAAAAGAGTCTTCATGGATGATGCACAATTTGCAAAAGATGTGATCTCATCCCTTAGAAAGGAGATGTACAGTAAATTCCCACCAATAAATGAGTTGTGTTTGCTTGTGTATGGTATCTTTCCCATGGCTTTAGTTTATAGATGAGATTCATTGCAAGTCCCCCTCAAACTGTTAAAGGTCTTTGGACAGAAAGAATTCTGGAAATGCCTAAAACTTCAGCCACCTCTGACTGCTTATAAAGAGACAACCAGAAAGTTCAGGAGCGTGGATAGCTCAAACGCACAAACGCACTCTAAAGGCTGTGTGTCCATCCAAGTGGTCCACTTTCTGGCCCATGGATAAATCCGAAAGGCATATGCAAGGTCCACAGATCACAGAGGCCGTTAGTCATCACTTTCAAATTCCTCATCATATAGATAAGGATTTTTGAGGCCGGGAACAGAAATTAGAAGTTCAGAGTCATTCAGGAAGTCATGAGCAGAGAAAACACTAGAATCTGAAGCTTTGGTTCCCTGGTCCAGGCATTTTTTTTCCTTTACTTTTCTGTTGTGGGTTGCGGTTCTTTATGACCTGGTCCAGCTCCCGACTGATACTGTCTTCTGGAGTTCCCCATTCTGTGCTCATTCTGCTCGGACACACGGCAGACACCTGACTGTCCCTGAGACACACCCAGCAGCCTTGGCACTGCCCATCATTCTGCCAGGCATATGTTGTCCCTCACAGCTGCTCGAGCCACTGGCTCACTTCACCTAGGTGTCAGTCCACATGTCGCTTCCTCAGGGAGCCTGTCTCTGATCATTTTATCTAAAATAAGACTCTTTATCACTCACTTCTCTGACTTCGGTTTCTTCACAGTATTTACCAGTATCCTGACATAGAAGTTTTCAAAATATGTATATTATTATGTATGCATGTATGTTTCATGTATATTTATTTCCAATAAATATAACTTCCATGAAAATGAGGACTTTGTGAGTTTGTTTACTAGCATACACCCAGCATCTAGTGGGTGCAAAGAAATCTTTCTGAAAGCCTAATTAAATAACACCTTTGAAATTATTCAATGCAGTTGAAGAGGGGAATCATTTGAGCGTTCAAATGGCACAATACACCCCTCAACCACTGGAAACTCAATTTAGAACCTCATCTTACAAAAGATATGTTCATTTATTTGCCTCTGGTCTCCATTTTCCTAGTTCAACTCAAATATTCTCTGAGAGCCATACACTCAACAAGCGTTTTTTAAACTAAGTAGTGAATACAAGCACTGATTTAAAAGGCACATTTTTGTAGTAGAATAAGCTCAGGGAACCTAGAAGCCTGGTCCTTGCTCAATCCACAGCTGTATTAGTTTAGCCATGTTTCTTATGCAATAGCCATATTCAATTAATCACCAAATAATCAATAAAAAGGATAAAAACAGATTTGTTCTAAGAGATCTTCCAGCTCTAACATCCCAGAATATCATAAAATATTCTCTTAGGTTATTTTCTTCTTGCAACTGGCTGGTGTTAATTGATTTAGTAGTAGCATCACATTTGCAGGCCTTCAGGAAATTTGTTCTTTACCACAGCGATGGCCGAGGTCCTTTCAAGGAGCCAGCATGCCAAGCCACAAGGAGGCCCCGTTTATCCATAGGTCCATTTCCCAGCAATCTGACTCATTCAGGCCCTTTTGATCCTGAACTCATCAAAAGAGTCCCCTGGGTGCCCACACGAGCTGGCAGAAAGCCTCAGCATTGAAGATTATGTACATTGCTTCTCATCCCCTCTATCAAAGCATTACAGAGTCCAGATTCCTGTTTTCCATCGATGACTCAAGGGTGCTATTTCCTCTCCTGGAGACTGTCTTCCCTGTCTATACTTGCTGATGAACCCCTATGTGTTTTTTAGGCTAATCTCAAATCTCACTGTTCTAAGACACTCTACAGCCTCCTGCTGCCCACAGAGTGGAATGCTGTACCTCCCATGCTCTCAGTCTGACTTGTGTATCCCTTCCTAACAGCCTGGCCATTCTGTGTCCTTGTCATGCTTGTTGAGCGTTTAGACTTGTTGAGGTCACTGTCGTGTTTTATTTGCCTTGTTCCCTAGGATGGAGTCTGGCACAGAGTAGATGTGCAAATAATGCTTTCTAGAGACTTCCAGCAATGCCATCCCCTGGACCTCAGTGAAAGAAACCCAGTAATCCAAAAGGGAATGCTCAGAGAAGGCATTCGGGAGAGACAAATACATGATCCCTAAGCAGAATAACAGGTGATGCTGCATGACACTGAGGGAGGAGACAGAAAGATCTCAGAGCAGATGCAGAACCTCAAAAGGGCTTGGGATGCTAATGGGTCTTTAGAATGACATCTCTGAGCGATTTTGAAATTACAGAGTTCTGTATGGCAGATGGGAATTCAGAATTTCTGGAAATGTCAGCTACCTTTCAGAAAGATGTCTATTAACAAGAGCTTACTGTGCTTGCTTGGTGTTTGACAGGCTCAACTTCAGTTATCTGGAAAAGGCCAAGCAGAGGAAAGGGACTTTACCAAGGCATAAGTGAAAAGTAAAAGTGTTAGCCATTCAGTCGTGTCCAACTCTTTGTGACCCTGTGGACTGTAGTTCCCGCCAGGCTCCTCTGTCCATGGAACTCTCCAGGCAAGAATACTGGAGTGGGTAGACATTCTCTTCTCCAGGGGATCTTCCCGATCCAGGGAGCGAATCTCAGTTTCCCACACTGCAGGCAGATTCTTCACCATCTGAGTCACCAGGGAAGCCCATCAAACCATAAACTAACATGATTGGATTAAGTGGTATCAAGTACTCAGCATCACACAATTCAACTAAAATGATCAGCAAGAAGCTAGCACACAAGTGATTGGCCAAGTCTGTGAGGGTTTAGGTTCTTATTGGAAGAGGAAAGGTCAGGAGTCCTGGTAACCCGGAAGACAGGAGGAAGGGAGAGGAGGCTTGGGCAACTGTGTCCATGCTGAGGAGGATGGATACTAGTAAAGAGGAAGAAAAGAAGGTACTCTTGCTGATGGAGGCCACTCCAGCAAAGGCCCTAGGGTGAGTCTGGCAAGAAGAAGTGAAATCGAGAGGGTCAGTGGAGTAGCAATTAGGACAATGTCTTGCATGGTGTGGCAGGTTATGGGGACCATTGACAGCTGGCCAGAAGAACTTGGATCCAGAAACAAAGTGCTGATGCGTGAGTTGGGAAATCAACTAGCCTAGTTGCTACTACATGGTCACAAATACCTTGATGATTTTGGTGTGGGTGCAGGTGTCCAATTTCTGGAATCCTCATAAACCTACTAAACTTTTATTAATGCTGAAGATGGTATGTAAGTGGTAATAGAAAGAACCTAGAGGAATAGATGCAATCCACTCCAGTGTTGCCTGGAAAATTCCATGGACAGAGGAGTCTGATGGGTTATAGACCATGGTGTCACAAAGAGTTGGACATAACTAAGCACACACACACACACACACACACACACATACACAAGAGGAACAGAAGGAAATGGAGAGGAGAGAATAAAAATATGTATCATTTATTTCATCCAAAAGTTAGATATAATTTGTATATTTAGCCAATCAGGTGTTTACTGAATGGAGCATTTAAACATCATCAAGATGCTGTGTGAGACACAGACCTTGACCTTAAGCTGGAAGGTAGGAAGACAAACTTAGATAAGATAGATGTTAACCTGGCTTGCTACACTGAAGGCAGGGACATTAAGCAGGAGATGTCTGTAATAGTTCAGATGAGAAATTGTATGGAAATAAACACAGGATGGTAACGGCAGGGGTTGCAAAGGAGAAAACACAAGGCACACTGAGAAGGAAAATACGATAGAAGGGGTTTGGTGATACGTTTTTGTTACTTAATCATTTCATTCCTTTAGTTCCTTTTGCTGAGCTCTTACTGCCAGGCTCTGCAGCATTTCCTAGAAATATAAGGATATGGGCATCAGGATAAGCTGCTTTGCTTTGTCCTCCCAGGAGCCAGACACAGTATTAAGAAGTCTACGTACATCATGGCATGTAATGTTCAGAATGTTCCTGTAAACAGATATTGTCATTCTCACTCTGTAGTCACAGAAATCAGAGCTCAGAGACAGTAAACATATTGCTCAAGCCACACAGCTAAGCTGAGCTGGGGTTAAAATGTAGGTGTGCAGATTCTAAGCCTAGTGCTCTCATCACTGCTACAGAGATGACAAGGAAGACATGGTTTGTGTTACTGCTGAGGTCAG
>SJXQ01001800.1:123374-188401 GCA_006408695.1 Aepyceros melampus | reverse complement strand
TGAGGTGGGCAGCCAGTGTCATTATCTCCATTTTACAGCTGGGAAAATCGAGGCACAGAGAACCAGAGACGTTTTCTCAACTTTTCGGTCCTAGGAGAGCCAAGACTGAGGTCACTGCCGTGGCCGCCCCGCCTCCCTCTCCCAGGCTGGGGCCTTTCTGGGGACTCTGAGAAGGTCTGGAAGCACAAAGCCCTGTACTCCCTCACTTCCAGGGCAGCACTCTGAGGATGCTGGCAGCAGAAAGAAGGACATGGGAGGGTTTGGGCTGGAAAAGAGAAGACCCAGAGGGGCATGGAGCAGAAGACTGTCTCTAAATAGCAGGAGGGCTGACACAGGGATGAGGCCGCAGAGGAATGAGGCAGAGATGGGATACAGGAGGTGCAGGGTGAAGTGGTCAGGTTTTAGTTAGCAAGGCAGGGAGCAGAAGCTGAGACAGAGGGCGCTCTGCTCTGTGGCCTATGTGGTAACCTTCTCCCCAGAGCATCCTGGAGTCCATTCCGTCTTCCTGATGCCACAGCCCACTACTCCTGGCTCCTTTGACATCCTGTCGACCTTACTCTCAAAAGTGTCCAGACGATAGCCTGGGGCTTCCAAGACCAGGTATAAGACTAGTGAAGAGGACTCTGCTGCCTCCCCTGCAAGGGCAGGTTTGTTTTGATATGCGGTGTAGCCAGGCCTCCCATCATTTGTACAGGCTTACCAGCTCCCATCAGTTCTGAACAATCTCCATCACTTCAGGTGACTAGAGTGTGTATTTCTTACAACTCAACAGTCTGGTGAATGCGGTCCCCAGTCATCCGTCCTTTCTTGGAGCAGTGGCCTGGGTGTGAGGCTTGTTCCCCAGGCACTGGGACCTCTGGGAATTCTGGACCATTCATTTTCTGCCCTGTTTTCCCCACTCCTACTCCAGCACAATGCTGATGATGAGAGAGAATTTTCTAGAAACACTGTTGAAGTGATAGTACTTTACTCCTTCCTGCAACCCATAGTTGCTTCTGGGGGCTTCCTGCCACAGATGTTGGTGACGACCTGTTTTATGATAGGCACTTGGCTGGATCCCTTTATTGACTACCCCAGAATCTTTGACTGTGTAGATCGCAGCAAACTGTGGAAAATTCTTAAAGAGATAAGAATACCAGACCACCTTCCCGGCCTCCTGAGAAATCTGTATGCAGGTCAAGAAGCAACAATTAGAACCGGACATGGAACAATAGACTGGTTCCAAATAGGAAAAGGAGTACGTCAAGGCTGTATATTGTCACCTGCTTATTTAACTTATATGCAGAGTACATCATGAGAAATGCTGGACTGGATGAAACACGAGCTGGAATCAAGATTGTTGGGAGAAATATAAATAACCTCAGATATACAGATGACATCACCCTTATGGAAGAAAGCAAAGAGAACTAAAGAGCCTCTTGATGAAAGTGAAAGAAGAGAGTGAAAAAGTTGGCTTAAAACTCAACTTGCAGAAAACTAAGATCATGGCATCTGGTCCCATCACTTCATGGCAAATAGATGGGGAAACAATGGAAAAAGTGACAACTTTATTTTTTTTGGTGGGGGGCTCAAAAATCACTGCAGATGGTGACTGCAACCATGAAATTAAAAGACACTTGCTCCTTGGAAGAAAAGTTATAACCAACCTAGAAAGCATATTGAAAAGCAGAGATATTACTTTGCCTATTAAGGTCCATCTGTCAAAGCTATGGTTTTCCCAGTAGTCATGTATGAATGTAAGAGTTGGACTATAAAGAAAGCTGAGTACCAAAGAATTGGTGCTTTTGAACTGTGCTGTTGGAGAAGACTCTTGAGAGTCCCTTGGACTGCAAGGAGATCCAATTAGTCCATCCTAAAGGAAATCGGTCCTGAATATTCACTGAAAGGACTGATGCTGAAGCTAAAACTCCAATACTTTGACCACCTGATGTGAAGAACTGACTCGCTGGAAAAGACCTTGATGATGGGAAAGATTGAAGGCGGGAGGAGAAGGGGAGGATAGAGGATGAGATGGTTGGATGGCATCACCAGCTGGATGGACATGGTTTGAGCAAGCTTCAAGGGTTGATGATGGACAGGGAATCCTGGTGTGCTGCAGTCCATGGGGTTACAAAGAGTTGGACACGACTGAGTGACTGAACTGAACTGAAATGGCTGGATCTAGTTGACACACTGGCAAATTCCCCTGGCACATCTGTCCAAGTAGATTCATTAACCTATTTATACATAGGAACCAGTTCACCAGCCTAGGATTGGATACATTCACACATTTCTCATTTTCCCAGTTTAACATCCAAGTCCCATTAGCCCAATTTTGTGGGAAGGTCTCTATCTCCCTCTCAAGGCCAACTCTTTCTTTGTGGAGGAAGAAAAGTGATATATTGGGACCATTTCAAAGGATATAAAACTTCTGGGCACTGGCTCAGTAAGAACCCAGCTTACCTCACAGCCTATACCCACTTGCCTTTACTATAGGTTGTGGCAAGGGGAAAAGCACTCAGGGTTGGTGACCTAAAGACTGAAATGAAAATCCTGACTCTTTCTTACCACTCGAGTGATCTTAACCCCCATTCTCCAAACCAGAGTGTCATTTCTGCTTCCCAGAAGCTAACAAACATCTATGTTTCTTGACCTTTGGTGCTCAATGCCAGTTGCAATGTCCATGTCCATAAGATGAAATTTCCATACCTATGTCTTGGCCTGGGGTTTGTAACAAACCCCCAAGGGGTCTTCCTCTGGAAGCTTTAGGCCCCACAGACACAAAACCGTGGTTGGCATTGTTCTGCATTTCACTGGGCATAGGAATCTCTTAGTCCTGGTTGCCAATGAGTGGAACAGGCCTTTTGTTAATAGCCAGATCTAAAGAGGTATATTAATTATTGCCTGTAAGACAACATTTTCAGTCCAAGCTTAAGATGATTGCTCATCAATAAAGGCTACTACCTCTCCATGGTTGCCGTCGCTCCCTTTGACCTTTGGAGTCTTGTGTACTGCAACCTACCCGGAGACTATGCCCAAGTGGGGTTGAGGGGCAGACAGTGCTTGTTCACTCAGTGCTAGGTTACTTTACTCCAGACATCTTTCTGTAAACTTTGTTTTGCAGGCCTTCACCAGTGCAAGGGTTGAGCTTATGCATTATGCAGACAAGAAAGAGATTTAAGGCAAATGAGAAGGAAGAAATATAGCTTGCAGAAAGTGAAGTGAAACAAAGAAGTTAATGAGAACTAGTGATTTTTCATAAATGAACTACATTGTATGTAATTTTTTAAACCTTGCACTTTAAAGTATCTTCAAACATCAGAGGCTTTCAGAATATTATATTTAGCTAATTAAAACTACTTCACTTTTATTTAAAGGAAGGACAAGTGTAAATTCTTTTGTTCTGATCTAAATCTCAAATTACAGCATGAGCCTATAATTTATAAAGCATATCAAGCAATTAAGGTTTTTGGCTGTTTCTTTATATTGAACTTGCAAAGATAAGCAGCTAAGTTAATGACAACAATGTCACTAGCTTGTTTACTAAATATCTTCAAATATGATTTTTAATGGGGATGAAAGGCAGATTCAACTGTATATAAGATACACGAGACAGCGCCTGTCCCAGGCCAAGTATCAGGGATCAGAGAAGAATAATTGATAATTCATTTGTTGTGCCTGTGTTCATGTTCCTTTGGGAAAGGGTCATCTTTCCTTAATTCAGGCAGAAAGCTTGATGTCTTGATCCTTTGTTGTCAGTATGAGAAAGTCTTGGCTGAGCCCTGGTCGCTCTTGGGCAAGGCAGGATGTGTGAGCCATAGATGGACATGTGCCTGTCATCTTAGTCTCTCTATTGATTGCCCAGAAGTGAGTTTAATGAAGACGGAATGTCTCAAGTAAACACATCATTATCCCTGATCAAGGAAGTGTAAACAGAACCTGGCCTGGGAAGCAGGCTCTTTGTCTTTCCCTACCACAGGCATGTAAAAGCGCCTGGGTTCTGGGGATTTGCTAGCGTCTGGAGTCAATAAGGAAACTTCCTGGAGCACAGGGGGAAGACCCAGAAACCAGACATGCCGAGAACTCCAACAGTGTCTTCAACACCACAGTTATTCTAAGAATTGGGAAGATGGCATTAAAGCAGGAATAGATGAGCCTTATTTTTAAAACTTCAAGTAATCTTAAATGCTTAAAAGGATGATAGAGAAGGAATGAAAATAAATCCCCAAAGCATTTGTTATAAGAATACTTTGAATCATGGGAACTAGAGTGGGATTCAGTTTACTCAATCTGACTAAAATCAACATTTTTATCTCTCAATGGCCTTAGAAAAATCATTAGAATGTCTTGATTCTTCGTTTATAGTATGTAATCCATCTACTTCATATTTATAATGTAGACTCTATAAACTTTGTTTAATTTGCTTTGTTTTTGATGAAGGTAAAGCTCCTTAGACAACTATATAGTGCCAGGTAAATATAAGGGGTTGTATTTATGCAGTGTCTAACATGTCAGTCCTTAATAGGTGGTTGCTCTTCTAATTGTTATTATAATTATCATGATCTCCATCATTCACACCATTTAATTACCTCCGTGTAAAGTGAAGGGTGTAAGTATGTTTTAATTAATAATGTAATAATGGATACCTCTTATTGATTGTAAACTCTGTGCCAAGTCCTATACTAGGTGCTTTGCATACAAATTAATATTTTAGTTATGTCAGGGACTCGGAGACAACAACATTGGAAGCATCATTTTACTGAGGCCAGAGGAAGTCAGGCATCTTTGTAGATAGTCCACAGAGTCTGTTTGGAGGAATGTTGGTTCAAAATGAGGTCTGTGTGACTCTATACACCTTGCTCTTTCTGCCATCCCATGCCACCTGTTTTGAACACATGGACAATGCATTATTTTGGGTTTTCATTTTTCCCTGTTAAATGTATACCAACTGTAAAGCCACCTGAAATATGGCCTGCACCTCCTCTCTGAAGGACAACACAAGCCTGGAGAAGTCCCTGGGAAGCTCAAGATCCCCCTTTGCATTTCATCGCCCTCATTGTCTTGATTGTTGTCGTTCTCACATGCCTTGTCTCCAGCTTTGTTCTGTGAACAATTCCTGTGCACAGTCTCTCTCCAGATACTTGTAAGTATTTTTCATGGTAAACCTACCTTCCCAATATTGGAGGAAATGGCAGCCCACTCCAGTATTCTTGCTGCAAAATCCCATAACAGAGGAGCCTGGAGTGTTACAGTCCATGGGGTCACAGAGAGTCAGACATAACTGAGTGACTGAAGAACAAGGTCAACAACAACAGGCAGGAGAGGACAGATGATTTCTGTGTCCTGTGCTTTCTCCCCAAACCCAGGAGGTGGCTGCCTATCTTGCTCAGCAGAAGTGCTCTTTAGATAGATTCGAACACCTCCAGTAACAAGAAGCTCACTACTTCCCAAGGAAGCAGATTCCATGATTGAAAAATTCGGGTGATTTGGAAGTTGGATATAGGCATTTCTTTCTTTTTTTAATTGAGATATATTGACATTGTGTTACTGTTAGGTAAACAACATGATTCAACACAGGACATAGGAATTTCTATAAAAAGATAAAGGAACACGAATTAGTATACCCTTCTAATCATGGAAGTATCAGTTAGTGTTAGGAGCTTTAAAATTACAAAGTATCAAGGAGCTTTATCTTTATATTAAGGATAAATTTATCAAGTACCAGGAGCTTTAAAATTATTCTTCCTTTTCAATCAGCTGATCCTAATTCAATCAAATTCTCTTCCTGGAAATTCACGGATCCAAGAGAGTAGAAAAACTGTTACATTTTTAGATGTCAACATTATATTATTTGTAATAGCTTAATGAGTATATGCATACTTAGGAATTTCAGTTATCTTAACGTTTACTCAAACAACATGGTGTGTCCATCCTAAAAGATGACTTACGAGAGAAATGTTTTTTCAGCATAACTCCCCACTGAAATGACCCAGACCAATTAAATGAGAAACTCGAGGGGTAAATCCAGACAGCATTTTTCTCAAGTTATTCTCATTGTGCAGCCAGGTCAAGAGACATTCTTCTAGAAGTTTTCTAGTCATCAAAATGGCTTGTTAAAAATCACTCTCTTCCTCCTTCACGGAGCTTCCCTGGGGCTCGGGCAGTAAAGAATCTGCCTGCAATGCAGGAGACCCGAGTTCAATTCCTGGGTCGTGAAGATTCCCTGGAGAAGGGAAGGCCTACCCACTCCAGCATTCCTGCTTGAAGAATCCCATGGACAGAGGAGCCTGGCGAGCTACAGTTCATGGGGTCGTAAAGAGTCAGATACGACCGAGTGACTAACACACACATACATTGTGGTGTGTGTTCAAGTTGCACTAGTGATTCTCTCTGTGCAGCCAAGGTTAAGAGTCATTCTTCTAGAAGTTTTCTAGTCATCAAAATGGCTTGTTAAAGTCACTCTAGCTCATATTCTTCAGAAAAAGTGGCAGGCAAAAAAGCAGGCCACCTGTTTCTACAGGACTCCTGTGACAAGCAATCACCATTTGCCTGGTGAAGGGCTAAGGGACCTTCTCACCGCATCATAGTCACATCCAACCAGCATTAGCCCCTCACCCAGATGAGTCTGCTGGCCCTGCTGGGGGCCAGATAATTTTGAAGAGAGAAGCCTCCAATGTGACAAGCAGACGACTGGGTCTCTAACTTGCTGACTAATCATGTATATGTCACTTCCAGACTCTGGGTCTCCATTTCTTTGGTAAAATGAAGATAATAACTCCTGCCTTACTAGGGAGCTGCCAAGTTTGAAGCAGAGATTGGGGTTGAAGCCACGCTATGTATGCCCTGGACCAGTTGAAGTACCCTCATCCGCCGGAAGTCTGCTGTGTACGAGAGGAGAGTGAGTGCTTCATACGCTCCAGACTGGGAAGGGGACAGACAGACGGAGCTGACCTGGGGAGCTTTCCTGAGATCAGACCCGAATCCCCACTGCTGGTGAGACCCTGTGCCTGCCTGTCCTCTTCAGGATCCTGACCAAGTCAGAGCCTCCCTCTGGTGGTCTCTGTGCTGATCAGCCAGCCCTCCTGGTCCTTTACCACCATCTGCGTTCTTTAGAGATACTGGCCTCTCTTTCACATGCCATTCAGGGGCATCACCAGTCCCAGTTTCATTTCCTTGGTGATTTCTTTTGTACAAATTGGAAAAAGCATCAGGGGGAAAAAAGGAAATCCACCAATTAACTAGCTCTTTTTCCCACTTCTAAAATAGGTCTCTGGTCCCACACCAAAATGAGGGGTGTGATTCGCAGCTTCTGCTCTTTAGCTTCTGTGTCCATCACAGGGGTGGGTGAAGGCCAGTGTGAAATGTCTGGAAGGACTTCTCTGAGAAGCAGTAGCTAGACCCTCCAAATTGACTTCGTTTGTTTGTTGTTTGTTTATTCATTCATTCCTTTATTGAGAATAAAAACTGTTGTTACCTCACTGTCCATAAGGCTGCGTTCTTGGGCAGACGCTTTGCCGAAGGCAGAGGCTAAGCGTCTGGGAAGTGGATGGCAGCATAAAACCAGAATCTGATCATTGCTCAGGACTCCCACCACCAGCCACTGCTATTTCTTCTCTGAATGATGGCGGTGGACTGCTAACTCCTCTCTCCACGTCTCTTTTCTTCTGCCTACCTCACAGGCCAGTCTCAAGAAGGAAGTCATAGTGCTCTTTTATTTTTCTTAAACCATTTTTAAAAAGAGAATTATAGTTAATTTGCAATATTGTTTGTTTCAGAGTGTTCTTTCTAAAATGCAATTTGTAATATGTAGTTTCTTTCTTCAAAATTGTACACCGATTCCCCATTTTACTCAGAGTGGAAACCCAAATCCTCACTATAACCTTCAAGGTCACAGGATCTTGCCCTGCCCCCAGGACGGCTCTTAGCTTTCTGGCCCCCTCTCGCTGCAGCCATGATGCTCCTCACTCACCCTCCATCACTGCGGGGGTAAGTCTCTGGATGCGGTGCTTTCTTGCAGTCTCAATTCAGCGCCCTTGATGTGCAGTCTATTCCCAAATGTTGAATTCCCTGCTGCCTCAGCGCGACATACAGCAGGGCGGTCTGGAGTTTGGACATGTTCAGAAACACTAGTCTGTTCATTAAGAATTTCCTAGTCTGCTTCTACCTGAAGCCAAACATCTGGATGGAATATGCAAAACCAGACCACATATCTGGGTGTTCTTCACATGCCGACAGAACACAGATCATCTGGAGACTATTGCAGTTTCACTCTTTACCCTTGGGTTAAGGTTCAGTTACTTTAAATTCAACAAACACTTGTTTACACCAGCTTTTTGCCTTTTATTTTTTTAATCTTTTTGATAGAGAAATGAATGAGTCCCACCATGAAGGAACCGGCAGGCTAGCTAAGGTCACAGGTAATTCTACCCAAAGCTAAAAGTGCTCTGTGAAGATGCTTGATCTGGATCCAGTGGCTGCTTCAAGGAGGGACCTCTGACGGACAAATCAGAGGCCATCAGCATGAACTGGATGTTCCAACTGGAATGTTGGAAGTTGCAGTCTGTCAACACAATGAAACTCAGCCCAAAGCTCAGTTGTTCCTCTGTAGAATGGGGGGAACACCTTTGAGTTGCCCAAAGCTGGGATGGACAGTAAGGAAAAGGATTTGAAGTCATGGCATAGGGGGAGTACCATCCTTATCAGCAAATAGGCGGTGTGTATGTAATTTAAAAATTCTCTGTCTTTAAAAGTACAGTTTAGCCCATGGGCTAATCAAACATAGGAACTTTACCTCTTCTGAAAGTAGACCCTTCCCCTGCTCTCCCTACAGGGGAAACATTTACTCATCTCTTAAGATGCAGCATAGCTGCCCCCACCTTCCTGGAGAAGTCTTCTCAATTATGAGTTCACTGGCCTCTTTTGTCTGTCTCCAGCCAGCTCTCACCAGACTAAGCTCTGCCACTCTGTCTACTTCACCATGTTCCTTGCTTATGAAGGGGTCCTGACCCAGACCAGACAGAAGGGAATGCATGTCCCCTCCCTGGACACTTCGGGATGAAGCATCTTTCACACTCCAGTGTGGTGCTTTCTCCAGATCCTCACCAGGGAGCTGGACCTGAAGGGAAGATGGGGAAGGGCCAGAAAGACCCCCGGAGAGCTGGGACGAAGGATGTGGAAACACAGGTGCAGCACCTGTGGGCACAAGGTGCCAAGCCCTTGGCTTTCTCTCAGCAGGGGCCACAGGGCCCAGAGGAGATTGGGGGACATGCATCAGTCTGTCATGGGTAGATATGGGACACTTTGAGTACTCCATCCTTCCTTCATTTTCCAGGTCTTCCATGATACCTGCACCGTTTTGTTTTAACTTTTTATTTTATATCAGAGTGTAGTTGGTGAATAATGTGCTATTTATCAGTTCAGTCTCTCAGTTGTGTCCGAGTCTTTGAGACCCCATGGACTATAGCATGCCAGGCTTCCCTGTCCATCACCAACTCCCAGAGCTTACTCAAACTCATGTCCATAGAGTTGGTGATGCCATCCAACCATCTCATCCTCTGTCGTCTCCTCCTCTTCCTGACTTCAATTTTTCCCAGCATCAGGGTCTTTACCAGTGAGTCAGTTCTTTGCATCAGGTGATCAAAGTATTGGAGTTTCAACTTCAGCATCAGTCCTTCCAATGAATATTCAGGATTGATTTCCTTTAGGAGGGCCTTGCAGTTCAAGGAGCTCTCAAGAGTCTTCTCCAACACTACAGTTCAAAAGCTTCAATTTTTTGATGCTCAGCCTTCTTTATAGTCCACCTCTCACATCCATACATGACCACTGGAAAAACCATAGCTTTGACTAGATGGACCTTTGTTGGCAAAGTAATGTCTCTGCTTTTTAATATGCTGTCTAGCTTGGTTATAGCTTTTCTTCCAAGGAGCAAGCATCTTTTAATTTCATGGCTGCAGTCACCATCTGCAGTGATTTTGGAGCCCCCAAATAAAATCTGTCACTCTTTCCATTGTTTCCCCATCTATTTGCCGTGAAGTGATGGGACCAGATGCCATGATCTTAGTTTTCTGAATGTTGAGTTTTAAGCCAGCATTTTCACTCTCCTCTTTCATTTCATCAAGAGGCTCTTTAGTTCTTCGTCACTTTCTACCATAAGAATGGTGTCATCTGCGTATCTGAGTTTACTGATATTTCTCCCAGCAATCTGATTCCAGCTTGTGCTTCATCCAACCTGGCATTTCCTAGATATACTTTGCATATATAAGTTAAATAAGCTAAATATAGTTAAATAAGTTGAATATATATAAGTTAAATAAGCAGGGTAACAATATATAACCTTGATGGACTCCTTTCCCGATATGGAACCAGTCTGTTCCGTGTCCAATTCTAACTGTTGCTTCTTGACCTGCATACAGATTTCTCAAGAGGCAGATCAGCTGGTCTGGTATTCACATCTCTTTAAGAATTTTCCATAGTTAATTGTGATACACATGGTCAAAGACTTTGGCACATTCAATAAAGCCAAAGTAGATGTTTTTCTGAAACTCTCTTGCTTTTTTGATGATCCAACAGATACTGGCAATTTGATCTCTGGTTCTTCTGCCTTTTCTAAATCCCGCTTGGACATCTGGAAGTTCACGGTTCACGTCCTGCTGAAGCCTGGCTTGGAGAATTTTGAGCATTACTTTACTAACATGTGAGATGAGTGCAACTGTGTGATAGTTTGAGCATTCTTTGGCATTGCCTTTCTTTGGGATTGGAATGAAAACTGACCTTTTCCAGTCCTGTGGCCACTGCTGAGTTTTCCAGATTTGCTGGCATATTGAGTGTAGCACTTTCACAGCATCATCTTTTAGGATTTAAAGTAGCTCAACTGGAATTTCATCACCTCCACTATCTTTGTTTGTAGTGATGCTTCCTAAGGCTCACTTAACTTCTCATTCCAAGATGTCTGGCTCTAGGTGAACGATTACACCATCATGGTTATATGGATCATGAAGATCTTTTTTATATGGTTCTTCTGTGTACTTTTGCCACCTCTTCTTAATATCTTCTGCTTCTGTTATGTCCATACTGTTTCTGTCCTTTACTGTGCCCATCTTTGCATGAAATATTCCCTTAGTATCTCTAATTTTCTTGAAGAGATCTCTAGTTTTTCCCATTCTATTAATTTCCTCTATTTCTTTGCACTGATCACTGAGGCAGGCTTTCTTATCTCTCCTTGTTATTCTTTGGAACTCTGCATTCAGATGGGTATATCTTTCCTTTTTCCTTTGCCTTTAGCTTCTCTTCTTTTCTCAGCCATTTGTAAGGCCTACTCAGGCAACCATTTTGCCTTTTTGCATTTCTTTTTCTTGGGGATAGTCTTGTTCACTGCTTCTTGTACCTTGTACAATGTCAAGAACCTCTGTCCACAATTCTTCATGCACTCTGTCTATCAGATCTAATCCCTTGAATCTATTTGTCACTTCCACTGTATAATCATCAGGTATTTGATTTAAGTCATACCTGAATAGTCTAGTGGTTTTCCCTACTTTCTTCAATTTAAGTATGGATTTGGCAATAAGGAGTTCATGGTCTGTGCCATAGTCAGCTCCCAGTGTTGTTAAGCTTCTCCATCTTTGGCTGCAAAGATATTAATCAATCTGATTTCTGTATTGACCATCTGGTGAAGTCCATGTGTAGAGTCTTCTCTTGTGTTGTTGAAAGAGGGTGTTTGCTATGACCAGTGTGTTCTCTTGGCAAAACTCTCTTAGCCTTTGACCTGCTTCTCTTTGTACTTCAAGGCCAAATTTGCATGTTACTCTAGGTATCTCTTGACTTCCTCCTTTTGCATTCCAGTTCCCTATAATGAAAAAGACATCTTTTTCAGATGTTAGTTCTAGAAGGCCTTGTAGGTCTTCATAGAACTGTTCAAATTCAGCTTCTTCAGCATCACTGGTCGGGGCAAAGACTTGGATTACTATGACATTGAATGGTTTGCCTTGGAAACAAAGAGAGATCATTCTGTCGTTTTTGAGATTGCATCCAAGTACTGCATTTAGGACTCTTTTGTTTACTATGATGGCTACTCCATTTCTTCTAAGGGATTCTTTCCCGTAGTGGTAGATACAATGGTCATCTGAGTTAAATTCACCTATTCCAATCCATTTTGGCTCATTGATTCCTTAAATGTCGATGTTCACTCTTGCCGTCTCCTGTTTGACCACTTCCAATTTGCCTTGATTCATGGACCTAACATTCCAGGTTCCTATGCAGTATTGCTTCGCGCCTTGCTTCCATCACCAGCATATCCACAACTGGAGTGTTGTTTTTGCTTTGGCTCCATCCCTTTATTCTTTCTGGAGTTATTTCTCCAATGATCTCATGTAGCATATAGAGCACCTACCAACCTGGGGAGTTCAATTTTCAGTGTCCTATCTTTTTGCCTTTCGATACTGTTCATGGGGTTCTCAAGGCAAGAATACTGAAATGATTTGCCATTCCCTTCTCCAGTGGACCACGTTTTGTCAGAACTTTCCACCATGACCCATCCATTTTGGGTGGCCCTCTCAGCATGGCTCATTGTCTCATTGAGTTAGAGAAGGCTGTGGTCCATGTGATCAGTTTGGTTAGTTTTCTGTGATTGTGGTTTTCAGTCTGTCTGCCCTCTAATGGATAAGGATAAGAGGCTTATGGAAGCTTCCTGATAGGAGAGACTGACTGAGGGAGAAACTGGGTCTTGTTCTGATTAGCAGGGCCATGCTCAGTAAATCTTTACTCCAGTTTTCTGTTGATGGGCAGGGCTGTGTTCTCTCCCTGTTGTGTGACCTGAGGCCAAACTATGGTGGAGGTAATGAAGATAATGGCGACCTACTTCAAAAGGTCCCATGCACCCACTGCTGCACTCAGTGCCCCCGACCCTGCAGCAGGCTACCATTGACCAACGCTTCCACCAGAGACTCCTGGACACTCACAGGAAAGTCTGGGTCAGTCTCTTGTGGGGTCACTGCTCCTTTCTCCTGGGTCCTGGTGCACATAATGTTCTGTTTGTGCCCTCCAAAAGTCTGTTTCCCCAGTCCTTTGTAAGTTCTGGCAGCTCTATGGTTGGGTTAATGGTGACCTCCTCCAAGAGGGTTTATGCCATACCCAGGTCTGCTGTACCCAGAGCCCCTGTCCCTGTGGCAGACCACTGCTGACCCGTATCTTTGCAGGAGACACTCAGACACAGTTCTGGCTCAGTCTCTGGACTGTTTTTAGACACTAGAAAAAATCATGATGCTCACAGACACACAGACTATTGTTCTTCGCTCTTGCAGGAAACCATTCTCCTAGTATCAGAGTCTCTATTGCTGAGAAGGCAGAGTGGAATAGTTAATTCCCTACAGGTTCACCTTGAATAGGAAAAAGAACTTGATTGAAAACCTAAGCTGATGATATGACCTCTCTCACTGTGGAAAATTCTTCAAGAGATGGGAATACCAGACCACCTTACCAACCTCCTGAGAAACCTATTTACAGTTTAAGAAGCAACAGTTAGAACATGACATGGAACAACACACTGATTCAAAATTGGCAAAGGAGTATGTCAGAGCTGTGTATTGTCACCCTGCTTATTTAACTTATATGCAGAGTACATCATGCGAAATACTAGGTTGGATGAAGCAAAAGCTGAAATCAAAATTGCCAAGAGAAATATCAACAACCACAGATATGGACATGACACCACCCTTATGGCAGAAAGCAAAGAGGAACTAAAGAGCCTCTTGATGAAAGTGAAAGAGGAGAGGGAAAAAGATGGCTTAAAACTCAACATTCAGAAAATTAAGATCATGGCATCTGGTCCCATCACTTCATGGCAAATAGATGGGGAAACAATGGAAACAATGACAGACTTTATTTTGGGGGCTCCAAAATCATTGCAGATCATGACTTTAGCCATGAAATTAAAAGACTCTTGTTCCTTGGAAGAAAAGCTATGACAAACCTAGACAGCATATTAAAAATCAGAGACATTGCTCTACTGGCAAAGGTCCATCTAGTCAAAGATATGGTTTTTCCAGTAGTCATGTACGGATGTGAAAGTTAGACCATAAAGAAGCCTGAGTGCCAAAGAATTGATGCTTTTTAGCTGTGCTGCTCCTGGGACTACAAAGACATCCTACCAGTCAAATCTTAAAGGAAATCAATCCTGAATATTCATTGGAAGGACTGATGCTAAAGCTGAAGCTCCAATGCTTAGGCAACCTGATGTGAAGAGTCGATTTATTAGAAAAGACCCTGATGCTGGGAAAGACTGAAGGCACGAGGAGAAAGGGACAACAGAGGATGAGATAGTTGGCTGGCATCATTGCTCAGTGGACAGAAATTTGAGAAAGCTCTGGCAGATGGTAAAGAACAGGGAAACCTGGCAGTCCTTGAGGTCACAAAGAGTTGGACATGATTGAGCCGCTGAACAACACCAACTGCTCTGAGCAGGCTTATCTTCCTAAGGCCTTGGGAATCTTTGGCCAGGATGGCTTCTTGCGAGCAGGTCCATCTCTGTGCTGAGAATGGTGAATGGCAGGTTCCTATGCTCATGCCAGGCCTTTTCTTACTCCCAGTGCTGTCATGTAGCATCTCAGAAAACTGCTTCTCTGGTTCTGTCTAGATGTAGAGACTGGTTTTAGCTGCTGACATGGTGCTTCGACTGTCTGCCAGTCTGGATGTTGCTTGTGGTCAAACTCAGCTCTGTTAATTTGTCAAGGCTGTTTGGCCACAGGGAAGGTGGAGGGTGATAGGACCCATTGATCACTTGAATGCTTTTCCCTGAGTGCATTATACACACTGAGGCTTGTGCTAAGAGCTTGGGGGAAATAGAGAGGGATGTGACTGAGTCTCACCACGTGGGAGCTGGGGTGACAGAACTAACATAACTCAGGCTGAACATGTTCAAAATCAAGATGCACTTGTTTTGCCTATAAATTCACTCCTATTTTGTAAATGATTCCGGCCCCTGACCCACTCACTCATACCAGAGACCTGGCGTTCATTCTGGACTTTTCCCTCTCTCTTCCTCCCACAAAATGATCTTAAATCCTCTTGGTTCTTTTTCTGGTTCTCCTTTCCCATGTCGTGAGCCCTGCCTCCACCCAGCTGTTTCCTGTAATGCCCTTGACTTCCCTACTCCATCCCTTCTAGATGACAACTCATGACAATTTCCTTTTAAAAAACTTGTCAATGATTTTTCCATCTCCTTCTGGGTCAAGTCTGCCCAGACATCTGAAAACCAAGTGACCTCCTCGATGCAGCCCCATGAGGCATTTCCATCTCATTTCTCCCTCTTCTCCTTTGGGAGTCAAAGCAGGTTCTATACACACCTGTCCCCCCACCCCACCTCCGCCAAGATTCAGTTCACGTTTCCTGATGTTTTCTCCTTTCTTCTTGACTTTCTTTCTGTCTGGAATGTATCTCCCTTTGTCCAAATGCTGCCTGTCTGTCAAAACTGGCCCAAATGCTACTTCCTACATGAAGCCTTCCCTGATCTTCCCACCTGAAGGCACTTTTCTCTTCTCCAAGTCTCTTGAAGACCTTGGACCCGAGCAGGACCCTGTGGGGCTCTCCTAGGTACAAAACCTTTTTGTGTGCCCTGGTTCTTAATTGCAGGATAAGGCCTTCAAGCTCCCTGACCTCCCTGGAATTCCAAAGAGTAGATTCAAACAGTGCTAATCAAGGAAGGGAAGAAATGCAGAAACAAAGGAGGAATAATCAAGAAAAAATAGAGTAGTGATTAAAGCAGGAGCTGGGTTCCTTCTCAAGGAATATTCATAATACCTTTTAATTTTTCTGCAGGAACAAAGGCTCTCACCCAGGGGGAGGATGGCAACTTCAGGCTGAGCCCAAGATCCCAAGGGCACTGCCCTGTTACCTTACTACCAACTAATCAGAAGAAAGTCATATACCCTGCGACCCTCACCCCAAAATTTGCCTATGAAAACTTCTCCCTGAAAAGCACTGGGGAGTTTGTGGTTTTTTAGAGAATGGCCCATCCATTCTCTTTGCTTGGCCCTGCAGTAACATTTTCTGGACTCCATCCTCCTAAGTCTCAGTTTGTTAGCCTCACTGTGTATCAGGTACACAAACTTGTGTTGGCAACAACTTCTGTTTGCAGAAGCATTGTATTGTAACTAGAGCAGAAGCTTGAGATAAACCAAGCATAGGCTGGAAATTGGATTAAGACACTAAATAACTGAGTGTTCTTGGGGAGCTAATATCTCTAAGCCTGTTTTTTTTTTTTTTTTTTTTTATTCCATGAAATGGGAAATCCTCAAGCTTTCTACATTTGTTGAGAGGATGAGAGAATGGTACATGCTAAGCACTGAGTGCAATGCCCATAGTAGGTGTTTGATAAAAAGTGGGATTGCTATTATTATTCGAGGCCTGTATTATGCACTGACTGTGTTTAAGTTATGTGTGCAATGGCCAAAGCATTTGCCCAAGCCCTGAGTCCTTCTAGGGGGTGGGGTTGGGCTGCCCTAGGGCCTGCCTGGTGGGTGGTGGACTGCTAGGAACATGGGAGGGGGTCTGCTGAGGGCACTGCGCGGTCACAGAGAGCAGCAGGCCCAGGGATGACAGTATCAAAGGCCCGAGGTCCCAGAAGAACCAGCTTGTTTCATTAAAACAAAGGGAAGGGTTTCCTTGAAAATCCCACTTTTTCCCAGATTTCCCTCTTGGCCGCTTCTGTGGTCACACATGTTTCCGATGAATCCACATTCAAATGAATTTCGGCCGACAAATAACTCGATACAGCTCTTTGGTGGGAGAGAATTCCTTCGGGATGAGGTCATGGTTTGGCTACAGTAAAATTAAAAATAACCCAGAACCCCCCACTGCCCCGCCTGGCATCCGCCCAGGACAGTGCATTTGGGAACCATTATCGGGTTTATCGGGGTAACGTATCGCAGAAAACCTGCTTCTGTTTATGGACCATTTTATTATTCCGTTTTGACATTTCCCTTTTTTCTTCAACCTTTTTCCCCCTTAAGCAAATATCTATTAGACTAAGTTGAAATGTGAGCCAACCAAATATACGCTTTTTCAACTTCAGGGTAAAGCAGGTCTGACTAGAAGCAGAAATACTTAAGTGAAAAGTTATGATTTACTTTCTTTCTAAAGGGAAACAGTGTCAAGAGGAGAATTTTATGTGACAAGAGAAACTTCGGAGCACAGAGCAGGGGCTGACATATGTGCTGCCTGGGGAGGCGGTGCTTAGAAGGCTGGATGTGATCCTGCCTTGTGCTCCCCACGCCCGGGCCAACCAGCAACAGCACACAGGCAGAACCTGAGTTACTTCCACCATAGCAAAGCCCCCAGATTGGATTGTAGGCATACCAATGGTCAGATCAGGAAGAGAACTTAGAGATCGCACAGCGCTGTTCCTTTATTTTACTGTGGCATCGACTGAGACCCACAAGATGGTGGCGCCTTGCCCATGGTAATTTCACTGAGGTCTGGTGTTAACCGGTTTGGTCTTAGACTGGAGCTCAGATGGCCTGAGCTTGAGGACCAGCTCTGCCTCATGTTCTCAGGCAAGAGACTTGATTGTATGGTGCCTCCAGTCCATCATATGTTGCTCTTCAGTCACTCCGTCACCTCTGACTCTTTGCGATCCCATGGACTGCAGCAAGTCAGGCTCTTCTGTCTTCCAATGTCTTCCAGAGCTTGCTCAGATTCATGTCCAGTGAGTCAGTGATGCCATCCAACTATCTCATCCTCTGTCATCCCCTTCTCCTGCCCTCAATCTTTTCCAGCATCAGGGTCTTTTCCAATGAGTCAGTTCTTCACCTCAGATGGTCAAAATATTGGAGCTTCAGCTTCAGCTACCAGCTGTAAAATGGGATAGTGATTTCTGCCATGTCTGTGAAACAGGAGGATGCAAAGAAGACCCAGATAGTATAGCAAATATTGCCGGACTGCTTTCTATGTGTTCTGCACTGTTCTAAGCCTTCACTCAACCCGCTGACCACTCACAGCAATTGCATCAGTTAGATACCAGAACGGTGCCCATCCCTGAGAATGAGGGAGTTGAGTGAGGCTCGGAGTTTAGTTACATGACCAAGGTCATGTCTTTGGAGGACATAAAGGCTCAGTTTGAATCTAGGGTGTCCCACGCTAGAGCCTGTGCTCTTGACTGAACCAACTGGTCTCTGTGACCTATTTCCTCAGAGCCCAGATGTGAAGGTGAAAGATGAGATCCAGGCTGAGATATAATGAGACCAGGGCTTCTGCTTTCTGCACCCCCATCCTTTTCCAGGACCCTGAATGGCCTCAGCTTCTGGAGGGCAAGACGGTCAGGTTGCTTTCATGCCCTTTCTGTCAGGCCTGGAGCAACAGATTAAATGATGACATGGAAAGATGGTTTGAATTCTCTTTGTGTGCATCAAAGTGCAGACCTGAAAGGAAGTGTGCCAGCGAGGGTCGGGGGTGGGGTGGGGTCAGGAGGCGGGCCTTTCCTGAAGGCTGACACACATAACGGCATTTCACGGGTATGACTGGGAAGCCAGGTGAGCCCCCCCGTGGCTGCTGACTGAGGCTCTGCCCTTGAATTTGCTCCCTTCCCCTCTTCCTCCTTCTCTTCTATGTCTGATTGCTCCCAGGCCTGACTGCCTCCTGGCTCGCCTCTTCGCAAACCCCAGGATGTGTGGATGATCTGATGACTGGTTCCCCACTTCTTTAATCTCCGTGTTCCTCTCCCTCTCACTCTCTGGGCTCAAGCTCTACTGCTGTATATGTGTGTGTGTGTGTGTGTGTGTGTGTGTGTGTGTATGAATGCATCAAGTTCTCAACCCCTAGGGGCTGCTACCTCTGCCCAGAATGTTCCACCACCCCACTCTTTGCCTAGCTAACAACTCACCCTTCCCATCTCTCCAAATGGGCTTCCTAAGACACAATTCTCATGATCCTCCATCTTAATTAATCTCCCCTGAATCTCTCCTTACTTCCCTCATAGAGCCATTTCTTTTCCTTTGTGCCCTCCTTACCATTTGCACTCATATGTGTATTTTTTAAATATGTCTGTTTATTGGGACCAGGTATCTACAAGCTCTCTATTAATTACTCTCATGAACTTTTTGTTATAACCCACATGGTCTATAAGCTAAAAAAAAAAAGGCTTTTGCATTGTAAATGGCCATGTAAGCATCTACATAGTATTTTTGATTTTGCTTCTATACCTTACAAAACCTGAACTTTTAAAAAAAAATATTTATTTATCATGTTTAGGCTGTGTTGGGTCTTAGATGCAGCTCATGGGCCTAGTTGCTCTGCAGCACGTGAGCTCTTAGTCCTCAACCAGGGATCAAACCCATGTCCCATGCATTGCAAGGCAGACTCTGAACCACTGGAACATCAGGGACATCCTTGAAATATTTGTATGTCTATTCATTTTTTATTTATTTTTTAAATAAATGAAACTTGCCAATGTGTCAAGACTGTGAACACCATTAGAGCAGAGACCATGTCTCTTTTATCTACTCAACATATCTAGTACCCAATTCAGTGCCTCATATGTAGTGGATGTTCAGTAAATATCGCTGTCTTGAAATCATCAATGGACTCTTCTTTCCTTCTAGCTCCTTCCAGGGGAAGGTGAGATGTTCAGCAGGAAGAATTCATGCTGCATGTAAAATCTCATTTGAACTCCAACTCTTCTGTTTACTTGTTGTGGGACTCTGGATAAGTCAATGTCTTTGAACTTCAAACTTTTTATCCTTTGGGTGAGGTTAATAATTGGAAGGATGTGATAAGGTCATAAATATAAAGACTATGTAACTATGTAAAGACTATATAAAATGTTAATTATTATCATAGTAATTGATGCTTTTGTGCCAGGTATCAATTTATCATCTATCAGCCCCCAAGCACTTTTCGTTGTGGGCTCTTTGCTAATGGAGAGGGATTCTGTATTTTCTTCGCCCATTCACACAGTGTTTAGTTCTCTCAGTAGAGGGCACTGAAGAGATAAGTCAGGAGGAAGAGACTCCCTCTCTTGGTTCTGCTGCTTCTTGCGCCAGTCTTTCTGCTGCCAGCATCACATTTGGGAACATTCACTGGGGTTAACATCCACCTTTCGGTTGTTCCTCTATAGACAATTTCCCTTTGATTTGGGGGGTACATCTGTGGGCAGATCCCCAGGGCATCTCACAGACATTTCAATGACTGGCTTCCCTGTCAGGCCCATGCATGGTAGGTTTCCAGCTTGCCAGTCATGGCTGTAGGTCCCTGCTCATCTGTTTCAATCTATCTGTTCTTCGATGGAGTATTTCCCATTAGTCACTTTCAGTTGCAGCTACCTGCCCACCAGCCTCAGCCTGGTATCTGTGGACCAGCTCTTTCAGCAACACAATGAACTTCGCTGCCATCCAGCAGAGTACAAACCGCACCTTCAATGAAGTGAGCTTCATGCTGAGAGAGGGCCCCAGGCTTTCAAGTTTATTTCTTCCTTAGAGATTTCTATCAACCTTAGGAAGTTCTTTAGAGTAGTCTTTGTGTGTGTGCATGCTAAGTTGCTTCAGTCATGTCCAACTCTTTGCAACCCCTTGAACTGTAGCCTGCCAGGCTCCTCTGTTCATGGGATCCTCCAGGCAAGAATACTGGAGTGAATTGCCATGAGCTCCTCCAGACGTTCTTCCCTACCCAGGGATCGAACCCACATCTCATGTCTGCAGCATTGGCAGGCAGGTTCTTTATCACTAGCGCCACCTGGCAAGTCCAGAGTAATGTTTACTCCTTTACAAAGTAACTGTAACTGTTATAGTTAATAATTCCTTATATTATTATTTTTTTCTGTTCAAACAGCTGTTTGTTCTCTGTCTCATAATTCAACCCTAACTGAGAATGGTTTCAGGAGACAGATATACAAAGTTGAGATTCAGGGTTGCTTCGGTTGTGTCTTTGAACTTGAGGGCAGTGCTGTATTTTTTTGCTAATAGAAAATGAGATGCTAGCAATTCGTGGCATGCAATGGCATTGCCATTAGTCCAGCTGTCGCCTGTGGTTGACTGCGTTAAAGTGCCAATTGAAGATGCTGCCTATGTGCCAGTAATGATGACAATGGGGACAATGGTGTGGGATGACTTCAGAGTGTGCTCGAGCAATTATAGAAAGAAAGGGACAAACTGTAGTCCTTTAACTGTCAGCTCAAGTCACAGTTTGAGGAGCAAAGAGCTCACAAGATGGTTCTAAAATATGTTCTTATTTCTTATAGCTGCAGGGCTGATATTGTGAAAAAAAATCAACAAAAAATGTATTATGCAAGTGGCTGAATTACAGTAACAGTTGAACTCAGAGTCTTGCCAAGTTCCTCATGTGAGAGTGAAGATGCTCATTTGGAAAGATTAGGTGACTAAAACTAGGATTGAGAACATCTGGTTGGCCCCGGATGCAACTGATAATCTTGAGCCGCCAAGTCACTCTGGATTTCCCTTGACACTGAAGTTACCTAGTTCTCCTGTACACAGAAGTCAGACTACATTCCTGTACCTGAAAATCTTATTATTTAATCATACCTGGGGTAGGTGCTTCAATAGTGGACGATCTCTGTTTTTAAAATCTACCACCATCACCTTCTGTTGCCAACAAATCCGTAGTTAGAGCTAAGTTGCTTCAGTCATATCTGACTCTTTACAACCCTATAGACTGTAGTCCTCCAAGCTCCTCTGTCCATGGAATTCTCCAGGCAAGAATACTGGAGGGGGTTTCTGTGCCCTCCTCCAGGGGATCTTTCCCACCCAGGGATAGAACCCGAGTCTCTTATGTCTCCTGCATTGGCAGGTAGGTTCTTTACTACTAACGCCATATTAAGGCCCAGGTAGAAACAGCTTACCCCGAAAAAAATGAAAATTGTGCTACTATATTGTTAGAAACTTGGGGAACATGAGTAGGAATGGATTTTATGGGTGTTCAGCCAAGGAGGGTAGACTATAGCAATAGGTTGGGTCAAATTCATTGGTTTTACTAGGAGTTCCAGAGAAAGCATTAGATCATGCATTGTGGGTAGTTCTAACAGCTTATTATGAAACTGTGAGCCAGACGGAGAAGTAGGATTTGTACAATGAAGAGATACGGAGGATTTCTGGTCTCATCTCACCCTCCAAAAGACTGTAACTCTGCTGGGGAGAAAAACCACATAAATCCATGTGAAAGTAAATCAAAAACAGTCTCTTAGGAAGGCAGCCACTTTGAAACAATAGGAAAACAAGTAGCACAAACAGTCAGAACTGTGGTGCTCAGGAGAGAGAAACTTTCATGGACTGGAGGAGTCAGGAACTGTTTATTTGAAGGAAGAAAAAGGCTATTTTGGAGCTGGAGATGCCTGGGTTTCAGGAGTCAAGACAATAGAGGTCAGTGAACAGGAGAGGCAGGTTTTTAGATCCAGGCTGAAAGTGTGGCCACAAAACAGGGATCAAGAGATCTGCGGAGCTTGTCAAATATCCTACAGATGCCTAGGGCAACTCAAAATCCCAACAGGGCACTGACTCCCAATGTGTAAATACACCCTATGACCCCAGCGTCTTCAGTCTATGCCCAGGGCTGTCTTACCTCCTTTCCAGATCCTAACACATGGTAGGCCTGAACTTCACATTTTACTCCCAGGAGCCTAACACATCCAGTATTTACCATTACCAGGGTCTGGATCCAAGAGCATGCAGCCTCCAAACATTAGGAATCACTATAGCTGCACGTTAACCTCCTCATTGATTCTAGTTTTGAGGAATAGACCTCTTTCCCCGGGTGGCTGGGTGGAAATGGCCCATTTTTTTTAGGAGAAATGCTGCTCCTACCCTGGAAATTTTGCTAACACCCACACCAAAGTCTGACTATCACAGCAACAGGACTTTGACAAGATACAGTAGACCTCTCAGAAGAGGTCACCCAGTTATCATCAGCGTGGAAAGAAAAAGCAGGGGACTACTCTCTTTATTCGGCCTTTTGGACACTGATGTTCATAATATTGTCTTGCTTGAGTCTTCTGAGCATTTGTCACAGTTGATTAGTCAAAAATGCCACTAAAGAACAATAATCCTCTCAGGGCAAGGAGCATGGCAGAGAGAAGGAGACGCACTGTATCTGGCTCCAGGTCAGGGTGCATTACAATCTGTCAGTGTCTGATGTTGGATCTTCCCTCCAGAAGCTGAGCTGCTCTTCAGCTGGAGACAGTGGAATCTGTTATGGGTGAGTGACTGACTCAGTGGGACAGCGGGGGCCGAAAAATCTAGCTGACCTTGCAAGAGGAGATTCTCTTCCATTCTCGTCTTGGATGATCTGATTTTTATCTTTGGTAATAAAAGGAGCTCCTGATAGAGGCATGTTGTGTTAGAGACAGCAGAAAACATGCAGGGATCCAGCCTTCAGCAGTAGGTTGGTCGCCATCACAAACTGAAGGAAAGAGACAGGAGGTGAAGGAGCTGGACGATGGCCACAGGAAGGAGAGCTGAAGGAAAGAGGGGAAGAACAGAAGCATGTTAAGGGCTTAGTCAGTGTCCTTGGACCTCTGGGAACTGGGAATAAACTCCTTTGATTGGCTTCAGTTTATATCCATTCTGTTCCTTCCAGTGGAATGTAATTGAAAGTAAATAAATACTTGAATAATGAATGAAGACCCCAAAAGTAGATCCAGAAATAAATGAAGGTAAGGTAAAAATAAAATATATTTTAATTAATAGGAAGACTGCATTAAAAATCAATGTCAAATAGTTGATTGACCAATGTTCCTTTGGGATAATAAGCTCCTCACCACTGGGGTATACAGACATTAGCAGAATGACCCTCCCTTAGGAATGCCATGGAAGGGCATTTCTGAATGGTATCACACTCAGGGATACATGCCAAGCTGTCACCCACTGGATTTACGCTAATCAAGCTGTGAGTTCTGTATGTGAGGTGGTCACTTGGGGTGGCCTTACTCCACAGACCACAGCAAGAAAAGGAGGGTTTCCTTTGCTCATGGATCCACTGATAAATTTCATGGATATTATAACCCTGACTCATCAGTACTTCAAACTTTTGTCTGAAGTAAAGCACAGACTTGTGAAAAGAAATAAGAGAAGACACATAAAGCTGGGTGACTGCCACAAGGCTAAATTGGATATGCCATGAATAATAAAATAAAGATGAAATATACCTTATTATTTGCAAATTTTAACTAAACCTATTAGAAATATTTAATTACAGCTATAAATGTTGTCATCAAAATGGCCTACCCTAATGTGAATATAAAAAGAATAGACAATGAAATCTTCATTAGTTAATTAAAATTTCTTAATTTAATGAAGTGTCATCCTGATAGATTAAGTTAAATAAATATGGTATGCTCTGTAATTTACAAATGAAACCCTGAAAATAAAAACGATTCAAAAGAATAGTCTTCTGTCTGTGTTTTGTTCATTCGTTCATTCCAGGCCCTCGCCATCATTACTGCAACACACATGCTATAAAATGTCAGAGCTGAAAGGACGCAAGACAATGGATGAGACTCAGTAAACATATCTCTATGTAACATATCTCAGTAAACATATCCTGGATCTAGGTCAAGTCTCAGAGATTACCTGACATCATTTCTCAACCATCCATTCATATCCGCTCGCCACCTCATGAAGCTTTGCTTGCCCTAGCTCTGTAATATATCAGTCCCTAGACTGTGGAGTCCCCAAGGCTTAAGATTCAATTTTGAGTTTACTTAGGGCCATGTGTGGCTCAGTTGTGTTTGACTCTTTGCGACCCCATGGACTGGAGCCTGCAAGGCTCCTCTGTCCACGAAGTTCTCCAGGCAAGAATACTGGAGTGGGTTGCCATTTCCTCCTCCAGGGGATCTTCCTAACCCAGGGATCAAACTCAGGTCTCCTGTATTGCAGGAAGATTTGTTACTGTCTGAGCCACCAGGGAAGCCCAAGAATATTGGAGTGGGTAGCCTATCCCTTCTCCAGGTGATCTTCCTGACTCAGGAATCCAACCAGGGTTTCCTGCATTGCAGGTGGATTCTTTTACCAGCTGAGCTATCAGGGAAGTCCCATTCTCTGGGGAGTCAGTGCCCTGGAGTTCCTGGACAGCTCCTATAATCTCTGGACCAGTAGTTTTCAAACCATGAATTTCAATGTCTTTGTTCTACAGTGTTCCATGGAGATCAGGCAGTGGGCAAGTAGTTATCCAGACCCATTCTCCTCTCCGAGTCAAAGCCCTACTTGTCTTTGTTTTGCCTGCTGGCACTCTAGTTAAGCTTTTATTTGAACAAAGGGGCTTTTAGGCAACAATATGGAAGTCCAAAGATCTAAGCCAGTGTTTCTTAAAATAAACCATATAGACACATATTGAAAATTAGGATTCCTTGACTCTTTGCAAAGAAATTCTGATTCAGTAGGTCTGGGATAGAACCCAGAAAACCACTTTGTGAAAAATTTCCCAGGAGGTTTTGACAGTGACATTTCAATACCCAAGTAACATGCAAGCTCTCTTCCATAGAACTTTCGGCCATGTAGTTCGTCTTCAATAGAACTTTCTGCCATGATGGAAATTGTCTCTCTGAGTGTCACCACATTAGTTATTATATGTGACTACTGACCTTTGAAATGTGACTAACAGGACTGAGGAATTAAATTTTAAAATTTACTTAATTTTACCTGTTTTGAAGGGACTGAGGCTGAAGCTGAAGCTCCAATACTTTGGCCACCTGATGAAAAGAGCCAACTCGCTGGAAAAGACGCTGATGCTGGGAAAGACTGAAGGCAGGAGGAGAAGAGGACCACAGAGGATAAGACAGTTGGATGGCATCACCAATTTAATGGACATGATTTTGAGCAACTCTGAGAGATAGTGAAGGACAGGGAAGCCTGGCATGCTGCAGTCCATGGGGTGCAAAGAGTCCGACATGACTGAGTGACTGAAAAACAACAAAGTCACATGTGGCTGGTGGCTGTAGCATCCTGAACAGTCAGACACTTCCTTTTTTAATTCAAAGACCTCTTTGCCTATGCTGAAACACTCGGGTTGGGTTGCCTTAATTAACTTTCCTAAGTAAGTAACTAAGTGTTAGTCACACAGTCATGCCTGACTCTTTGCGACCCCGTGGACTGCAGCCCACCAGGCTCCTCTGTCCATGAGATTTTCCAGGCAAGGATACTGGAGTGGATTGCCATTTCTTATGTCCTATTTAATATGCATCTGGAATACAAGGATAAATAATTTAGGGTCTCTTTCCTCAAAAAGCTCAGAACCTAGTAAGGAAGATTCTAGTCAGGGAAATCAGCAAGTCTGGTCATGTCAAAAGAAATAAAGATTCCAGTCTTGGCAGATGATTTTAATTCTTTCTGAATCCTTAAATTTCTAACATGGATGAGGGTAAGGTAAACTTACCTTTATATCAGGTAAGTTTCTGCTTCAATAGTTAGAATCTCTCTGAAATTCCAGCAACAACTTGTTGATGGGGAGATCATAGTAATTAAAAGAATAGGCTCTGGAATGAGACAGCATGGGTCCCCATCCTCAGTCTGACCTTTTTTAGCTGTGTGCCCTTGGGAAACTTTTCCAACCTCTCTGTGCTTCACTTTCCTCATCTGGGGATAATACTATCACCTACTCAGAGCCATGCTGTAAAAAGTAATAAAGCTTGCTAAGTGCTGAACCACTGCCTACACACAGTGACAGCCCATGAACAGGCACATTTCCCTAGCATGGAGATTAAGAGCGTGAACTCTGCAACTCAGCTGCCTGGTTTGGAATCCCAGACCTGCCACTCACAGCTCTGAGAACCTGGGTCATTCACTTTACCTCTTTGGGCCTCAATTTTCTCCATTGTAAAAATGGGATTCATTAAGCAGCAGGGATCATGTAGAGAGGTTAATCTACATAATTCACTAATTGAGTCTAGCTCCTGGTATGTGCTATTATAAGCATTTATACTTATTGGTACCCTTACTAATTGTTGGTTTCCTCTCTTTAGTCCATATTTTCCAGATTGTCCTCCCACACAGAAGTCAGAGTAATCTCTGGAATGCATAAATTTGACCACGTCACTTCTCAAAAAGTCTTTCCATATCTTCCTATCACTCTCTTAACCTTTCACTTTCTTGTTTGGCCTCCCCTCTCATTGGGTTCTCATCTTTTATCTCTCACCCCCGGGGAGGCGGGAGAACAAAAGCATGTGCTCCACCCATACAAAGCCCCTGCTGGTATTATGGTCTCTTACCTTTGCACGTGATGCTGTTCCTATCTGAAACAATCTCCCTTTAGCCCTGGTCCTTCTGGAGGTCTCCCTCTAGTTTTCAAACCTCAGCTGCCTTTGCCAGGAGTAACTTTCTGACTCCATCCAAACCAATTAAGCTAGATTAGGTTTCCCATGTCCTTCCTAACATGTAACTTTGCATTTATCTCTATCATAATAATTATCAAATTGAATCATATTTATGTCCCCTCACTAGACTATTAATTCTCTGACTTTCATAACCATATCCTTGGCAATTAGCATATAGGGCTTATACTCAGTGTAAGTAACTCAGTAAGTGAGCAATGAGAAATAAGTGACTGAATTCTGCATAAGAAATGAAGGATGTTTTCACTGAGAACCTCCTCCCTTTTATCTAAGGATCAGTGATCTTCACTTATCACCACAGAATCCTGAGATGCTAATTTGACAACCCTTTGAAAACGTTGCATAGTACAAGGAAAACTACAATTCCACAGGTATGGTCTAGCTATCTTGAGGTTACAAAATGAGTTAATAACAGGTAGTTTAAGTCAGCATACCATGCATGGCTGCTTCTCAAACAGCTCAACTCTGTCTAAGGCTAGAAGGGGACATTTATTAAAAACACTGGCAAAAGCTGTCAGAGTCAGACCTTTCATATCTGTAATTCCTACCATCTGTAACATCTTATGTTACATAAGATCCCCAATTACCAGTAGCAGTGTTAATCCATCATCTGTCCTAAATATTTTTAGATATTCTTTATATATTCTATTTATGAGTTTGAGTAAACTCCAGGAATTGGTGATGGACAGGGAGGCCTGGCATGCTGCGATTCATGGGGTTGCAAAGAGTTGGACATGACTGAACTACTGAACTGAACTGATATATTCTATTTAGCTCCCCTTTCTGTTTTTATAAATGCACGTTCCTAACTTGCCACAATTAATTTTATGCTGACTTTATCATATCGTGAGACAATCCAAAACCCTTTGGGATGATTTTTCAGAAGTAGTATAGGGTATAATAACAAGTTATATTGAAACCAAAGAAAACATTCCAAATCTCTTAAGTAAAAAGAGACATTCAAGTTTTCTGTTCCAATCATAAAATATTACAAATATAATTTATTACGGGGTTATTATTTTTATCTAGATAAGTTACTCTATAAAATCTGCTATTATTTGTAATAATAGGGAAAATATACTTCCAGTTAATTATTAATGCTGATGATTTCAGATTGTATCTATTCTATCTGTTCATAATCAGTATGAGAGAGTTATTTACTATTCAAGTTACATTTTGACATAAAGAAACTCTTAGCCAAATAAATTTGATTAATATTTGCCATCTGATAAATAAGAAGGTTCTACCCCTCTGCACCTCTGTCTTTTGTATGGCAATATGATCATATATTCCTGAATAGAGCTGTCTACCTTGTGAAGTATAAGCTACTCCTTGATGCAGATTTAGAAGCAAAGACTGGAAATTATTTTTAAAGAAAAAATTAAAAAAGCAAAGAAAAAAAAATCCTTACCATTGGCACACTTTACAAGTGGAGGTGATTTTATGTGCAACCTACAAGATGAGTTCCCACACCAGATCGCTTAGGCCTATCCAAGATGTCAGTGGTGGCTGCAGTGGGCAATTTGTAAGCACATGATTGGTGGCCTGCCAGAGGTTGAACTCTCTCTCTCCACCTTTCTATTAGCTGACTTTCTCTGAAATGAAGAAAGATTGCTCAGTCCATGCATAGATGCAGCCTCAGCATTCAGTCCTTCAGGGAGACAATATTTGGGAGTTTCTGTATAGTTCCCTAGAAAGTGTTCAGAAGGACTGGGCTCCACTTGTCCTCAGAAGTAAGTTTCTCAGTGAAGCATCTGCTATTATATCCTCCTCCTGGCCCATCTCTTTCTGTCTGTCTCCCAGCCCCTGCTTCCCGGGGCCATCTCCTAAATAAACTATCTGTGCCTGAGTCTGAGCATTAGGATCTGCTTTGGGGGGGAATTCAGACTTAGATATTAGGCTACAAAGAAAACCTTGGTTAATTGCAAAATGATCAGTTCAGTTCAGTTTAGTCGCTCAGTCTTGTTCAACTCTTTGTGACCCCATGAACTGCAGCACACCAGGCCTCCCTGTCCATCACCAACTCCCAGAGCTTATTCAAACTCATGTCCATTGAGTCGGTGATGCCATCTAACCATTTCATCTTCTGTCATCCTCTTCTTCTCCTGCCTTAAATCTTTCCTAGCATCAGGATCTTTTCAAATGAGTCAGCTTGTCCCATCAGGTGGCCAAAGTATCACAGGTTCAGCTTCAGCATCAGTCCTTCCAATGAAGACTCAGGATTAATCTCCTTTAGGATGGACTGGTTGGATCACCTTGCAGTCCAAGGAACTTTCAAGAGTCTTCTCCAAAACCACAGTTCAAAAGCATCAATTCATCGGTACTTAGCTTTCTTTATAATCCACTCTCACATTCATACGTGACTACTGGAAAAAACATAGCCTTGATAGCAATAGTATAAATCACACATTCTAATCATGATATGATAATACTAACATTAATGACAAAAATTAGAGTACAAAACTCAACAAAATCCTCAACTCTTAATACACCTAAAATCACTCCTAAATTATGCACAAATGGATGAAAACTTACACTCAGAGTATAAAGTAATCTAGTAAAAATGGTAATGAAGTGAAGCTAAAGGTATCATCATAGAAAAATGCATTTCCTGAACAAGTTTTTTCACGAACAGAGAAAAAACCATGAAATATTCCATGAAAGACATTGTAAAAATAAGAAATGAAGAAGTTAAAAAGTAAAATAAGGAGCTTTAACTAAGAAAGTGGGAAATAATGAAGATAAAAATTGCTACCATAGATAATAAGTATCTGTTAAGTTCAGTTGCTCAGTCATATCTGACTCTTTGCAACCCCATGGACCACAGCACGCCAAGCCTCCTTGTCTATTACCAACTCCCAAAGTTTACTCAAACTTGTGTCCATTGAGTCGGTGATGCCATCCAACCATCTCATCTTCTGTTGTCCCCTTCTCCTCCCACCTTCAGTCTCTCCCAGCATCAGGGTCTTTTCCAATGAGTCAGTTCTTCACATCAGGCACCAAAAGTATTGGAGTTTCAGCTTCAGCATCAGTCCTCCCAATGAATGTTCAGGATTGATCTCCTTTAGGATGAACTAGTTGGATCTCCTGCAGCCCAAGGGACTCTCAAGAGTCTTTTCCAAAACCACAGTTCAAAAGTATCAATTCTTCAGTGCTCAGCTTTCTTTATAATCCAACTCTCACATCCATACATGACCACTGGAAAAACCATAGCTTTGACTAGATGGACCTTTCTTGGCAAAGTAACATCTCTGTTTTTTAATATGCTGTCTAGTTTGGTCATAACTTTTCTTCCAGGGAGTAAGCATCTTTTAATTTCATGGTTGCAGTCACCATCTGCAGTGCTTTTGGAGCCCCTCAAAATAAGTCTGTCACTGTTTCCATTGTTTCCCCATCTATTTCCTGTGAAGTGATGGGACCAGATGCCATGATCATAATTTTCTGAATGTTGTTTTAAGTCAGTCTTTTCACTCTCCTCTTTCACTTTCATCAAGAGTCTCTTTAGTTCTTCTATACTTTCTGCCCTAAGAGTGGTGTTATATGTATATCTGAGGTTATTGATATTTCTCCTGGCAATCTTGATTCCAGTTTGTGCTTGATCCAGCCCAGCGTTTCTCATGATGTACTCTGCATATAAGTAAAATAAGCAGGGTGACAATATACAACCTTGATGTACTCCTTTCCCTATTTGGAACCAGTCTGTTGTTCCATGTCCAGTTCTAACTGTTGCCTCCTGACCTGCATAACAGATTCCTCAAGAGGCAGGTCAGGTCGGGTGGTCTGGTATTTTCATTCATTTAAGAATTTTCCACAGTTTGTTGTGATTCATAGAGTTAAAGGCTTTGGCACAGTCAATAAAGCAGAAATAGATGTTTTTTTCTGGAACCCTCTTGCTTTTTTGATGACATAAGTGACAAGTATTATTGGTTACTACATGAAAGATCCTTTGTCATGTTTTTATAATTAACATAATTCCACAGATGATAAAATTGAGGCACAAATAAAGTTCTCCAAGATTATACATTTAGTAAGTCATTTCAGTGAATGAAATGACTCAATGAAAACCTAGTGTGTTTTTTGGACTTTGAGCGACCCTTCCTTTCGTAAACTATGAACTGCTATCCAATAGCTACTTCTTAAAATGCAGACTCACGTACCCATGTGCATATATATATACACACACACACATAGGAACAGATAAATCATGTATTTGTAACATTTTATAATTTGTTAATTCAAAAATCTTTATTCTAAGGAATTAGAAACAACCACAGGTAAAGAGAAAATAATAAAATAATGAATAGTTTGTAGAAGATCTTGCTAAATACTTTCTAAAGTGGATAAAATGTACCATTTTCTATGAAAATGCAAGTTACTAGAAATCAAAGAAATGTATAGACTACACTAACAAGCCTCAAAAATACTGAAAATATTAAGACTTTACTGAAAATATCTGCCTAAAAATGTCAGTTGAGATCATTTCTTAAGTGACTAGTTTCAGATCTTCAAAATAATACATATTTTTAGAGTTGATTGAAAAAATTTGAGTCTTTTAAAGAAGTCTCAGATATGGGTTATTATTTTAGTGACTTATTTGAGCAAGAGAAAAAAATGAGACCTAAGCACAGGTGCTCACCATTAATCTCTCCAGTAGTACCTAAATCTGAAACTGGTGTAATGGAAATGGAACAGGGGACATGCAGGAGAGAGTAACTAACTTTGCTTGGAGAAAGCACAGAGTCAAAGAATAAGAGTCACTTAAGCAATGTCTTAAATGCATGAATAGGATTTCACAAGACAAAGTAGGGGAAATAGAGTTTCAGGCAGAAGGAGCAGCATTATTATCAGTGTTATAAGTATGGAAAAAATACATATGTCAGAAAATTGTGAATGTTTTTTATAGCATGGGGAAGTGACATGCATGTTTGGTAGAAGGTAAGTGAGATGGAAAAATTAAGCTCTTGGGTTTGCTTAAACAGTGTTTCTGCAGAATGCTAATGTCCATGAGAAATCATAGATGTTCTGTGGCATATGAGTTCTGTAGACAAATACACTTGAGAATTACTACATATCATATGCTTTACCTTCCTGTGGAGATCTACAATGAACAAAAAATTCTTGTAGTAAAAAGAATAAGTAGATAAAATAATTTGTTTAAACTTGTTCCACAGTACTTGAAAATTGATTTTCTTTTCATGGAATACCAATTAGCATCTGCAAGAAGATGTTTCAAGGAACATAATAAAGACAATAATATGGCACAATCATTGTTAAATGTATGTCACAGAAATATGAATGTTAGCTGTATGCAAAATGAATTGAAGGAAGGAAAAAGTAAAGACTTAGTGACCTTCTAAAGAAGAGATGGTGTAAACAAAGCTAAATGAAGTGAGGAGAATTTGACAGATCTTCCTTTAAAAGGGGTACTTGTTAGGTCTTAATTATCAGCTGGAGGAGTAGGGACAAAAAAGAAGGGTTTATTAGTATGAGTCTGATCTGAATCTAAAAGTATTGTGAATATGAAAATGCAAGATGATATATGGGCCTTTCCAAAACTATTTCTTACATAATATTCAGAATTTCCTATCATGGAAAAATTATTTTCCATTGGCCAAAAAAACCCCTTAATTTTATGAAGGACATATTGTCTTTGACAAGCAGAGTTCAAGAAATAAAGCTGAACCAACGAATAGGGCTTATAGATTCCAGGATACATGGCTGTGGACAGCCAGGGCAACAAGCATCAGTTGCTATCCAAGGTGCTGAACCGATCTGTCTCACTACTGAAAAGTGCTTCTCTTGCTTTTCTGCCTCTGCCTCAAGCTCAACTCTCTGATGGAGTAACAGCCTAGCACCAGACTGAGCAAGACTTAATCTGACAAGTATGTCTGCTTTGTCAGAACTAGATGATTCTGACTTTTGATCAAAACAACAGCTTGATTTCTCAGCTGGACTCCGGGCATATCTACTGCAAGCTACAGGCTCTGTGTTCACATAGGTTAAAAATACCTTGACAAGTAGGTAAAAATTTCCTCCAGGAATAAAGCTGACCAGCCAGAGGATCAGGTAATTTGTGGCTGTGGATGGTTGTGAGCTGTAGAAATTAATTCTCAAGTTTTCATTTCAGCACACTCAGCCTTCAGGACCCTGAGTTTTCCCTCTGCAGACATCTACTGGGTATCGAACTAAGTTGAGCTTCACGCTCTTTAGGACACATTTTCTGCCCATAGGAACTTAAATGTCTAATGGACAAATAAAACACATAACTTATTTTTTAAATTGACTTATTTATTAAAATTGGAGGATAATTTCTTTACAATGTGGTGGTGGTTTTTGCCATATATTGACATGAATCACCCATGGATGCACATGTGTCCCCCCAGCCTGAACCCCCTCCCCACCTCTCTCCCTTCTCCATCCCTCTGGGTTGTCCAGAGCACTGGCTTTAAGTGCCCTGCTTCATGTATCAAACTTGCACTGGTCATCTATTTTACATATGGTAATATACATGTTTCAATACTATTCTCTCAAATCATCCCACCCTCCCCTTCTCCTACATAGTCCAAAAGTCTGTTCTTTACATCTGTGTCTCTTTTGCTGCCTTGCATATAGGATCATTGTTACCAGCTTTCAAAATTCCATATGTGTGTGTCAATATATTGTATTAGTGTTTCTCTTTCTGACTTACTTCACTTTGTATAATAGGCTCCAGTTTCGTCCACCTCATTAGAACTGACTCAAATATGTTCTTTCTTATAGCTGAGTAATATTCCATTGAGTATATGTACTACAACTTCCTTATCCATTTGTCTGCTGATGGACATCTTGGTTGCTTTCATGTCCTAGCTATTGTAAACAGTGTTGTAATGAACATCATTGGGGTACACGTGTCTCTTTCAGTTCTGGTTTCCTCAGTGTGTATGCCCAGCAGTGGCATTGCTGGGTCATATGGCAGTTCTAGTTCCAGTTTTTAAGGCATCTCCTCACTGTTCTCCATAGTGGCTGCACCAGTTTGCATTGCTGCCAGCAGTTTAAGAGGGTTTCCTTTTCTCCACACTCTCCAGCATTTATTGTCTGTAGACTTTTTGATGATGGCCATTCTGATGGGCATGAGATGATACCTCATTGTGGTTTTGACTTGCATTTCTCTAATAATGAGTGATGCTGAGCATCTTTTCATGTGTTTATTAGCTATCTGCATGTTTTCTTTCGAGAACTGTCTGTTTAGTTCTTTGACCCACTTTTTGATTGGGTCGTTCATTTTTCTGGTATTGAGCTGCGTGAACTGCTTGTATATTTTGTCAGTTGTTTCATTTGCTATTATTTTCTCCCATTCTGAAGGCTGCCTTTTCACCTTGCTTATAGTCTCCTTCATTGTACAAAAGCTTTTAATTAGATCATATTTGTTTACTTTTGTTTTTATTTCCATTACTTTGGTGGGTGGATCATAGAGATCTTGCTGTGATATGCCTGAGTGTGTTCTGCCTATGTTTTCCTGTAAGAGTTTTATAGCTTCTGGTCTTACCTTTAGATCTTTAATCCATTTTGAGTTTATTTTTGTGTAAGGTGTTAGAAAGTGTTCTAGCAAACACATAGTTTAAACTGCTGTGCAGTGGTCTGTATTTAGCACTAAATACATTAAATCCATTAAGAACCAAAAAAGAGGTTTAGCATCCCTCCCACTCATATTCACATGTAGCACCACAACCTTTATAACTTCTCCCCATAGTGATTGCATTATTTCTGTCACATAAAAGGAATTTAAAAATCCTTTTAAATCTATTTAAACTTGGAAGGAAAGAATTTTATGGCCTCCTCCAAGTGCTTTTGATAATTTCTAGAGATAAGCTTCTTCAAAGTGTAAGAAGACTTTTAGAACTACCAGTTCTCAAATCACAATATTGAAGACTTTAGCTCTTGGATGGCTTAGGGATGTTAATAAAATATAGCTCATGACTTGAGAAAAAGCCTGTTGTGGGGCAAACAAGGACAATTTAAAAATGAAGGCAGAGAGAAAGAGGAGTCTGGAAATGTGCCATTTGATAGTGAAAACTGGAACATTTTATACAGAAAAGACTATCTTGAATTTACAAGAACTTTCAGCCAAAAAAACTCTCTCTAAAGGCAATTCTGGGACATAAGGCAAGGGATGAGCTAGAGTGGTGAAAATACAGCCCTAGGAACTTGATGAGCCCTAGGAAGAAAAATTCCCTTCTTTGGAATTTGACCTTTGAGCTGGAGCAGACAGAATGGCCAAGACCTTTCTATTTACTGAGTAAGAGGTACATGTAGGTGTACTTTGTCAGGGTGGAGGTAACCAGCAGTGACCAGGATTTTGGTACTGGATATATTAATGTACTTAATTAATATAAATAGTTTAAATATATCAATCAACATTATACAGTACTATTTAATTGGTAATTTACATTGTGATGACTAATTACCCTTACAGACCTTTCAAATAGCAAACATCTAAAGTTCTGTCTGCTTATTGATAATTGAGCAGCACCATCATTTTGCCAACAAAGGTCCATATAGTCAAAGCTATGGTTTTTCTAGTAGTCATGTATGGATTTGAGAGTTGGACCATAAAGAAAGCTGAGCGCTGAAGAATTGATGCTTTTGAACTGTGGTGCTGGAGAAGACTCTTGAACGTCCCTTGGACTGCAAGGAGATCAAACCAGTCAATCCTAAGGGAAATCAACCCTGAATATTCACTGGAAGGACTGATGCTGAAGCTGAAACTCCAGTAATTTAGCCACCTGATGCGAAGAACCAACTCACTTGAAAAGACCCTGATGCTGGGAAAGATTGAAGGTAGGAGGAGAAGGAGATGATAGAAGATGAGATGGTTGGATGGCATCACTGACTCTATGGGCATAAATTTGAGCAAACTCTAGGAGATGGTGAAGGACAGGGAAGCCTGACATATTGCAGTCCATGGGGTTGCAGAGTTTGACATGACTCAGCAACTGAACAACTGATAACTGATAACTCAAAGTACAAAATGAGGTAGAGACTACTGGGTCTATTCACTAGGTGTCAGGAATGTATCAGCTGAGCTCTCCTCTACCATCCTTCTAGGAGAACTCTGATTAACAACCAAATTTCTGGTTGGTATGAAGCATGTGCAATTCCTTACCAGTTGTGTTCCTGTTGACAATCACACATATGCTTACTCATTTATTTTCATGTCTTTTGACTCTCAGCATTTAATTAGGGTATCTCTCTCCATTTCTTCTCTCTCAAAGGCCCCTTTCTTTTTCCTTCTTTCCAGTTTTTGTCCATTATAACTTGTCTGCGTATCAATTTACAGAAAAATTATTCTTATTCATTTCCCTTTGTGTTTTGTATATAGACTCATGGAAAGTCTCTCCTGAGGACTCTGACCCATTGAAAATACATACAATTAGGTCTTAGGTGATCAGCCTAAGAGGTTCAGGGATTAAAAGTAGTGCTCTAGAAAAGTTTCAGTGTTTAATCATTAGGAGCATTGCTTAGAGTTTAAATTGCCTGAAAAATGTGCTTTTATGGAAAAGGTTATTGTTAATTTTGCCAAACACAGAAAGTGCTACTACACTGAAGAGAAAAAATAAAATAGCAAATAAATGCTGTTTTACTTCTTAGCATCCTTGAATAAGTAGGTCTCATGCATTTCTAGATATGTCATGCATCTCTGTAGTTTATGCCTTTTTAAATAATGGGAGTCTTTGTTGAAGTGCATGGAGCTGGTACCAAGAGGAGTTCATTTTGTATGTTTCAGACTTTGGGTATATGAAGAAATGAGGCTTAGAGAGGTGAAGGCAATTGGTGTGATTTCCTCATCCCCACAGCAGACATTTAGCAAATATTTATGTGCAGCAAGCATTTAGAGCTTCCCTGGTGTCTCATATGGTAAAGAATCTACCTGCAATGCAGGAGACCTGGGTTTGCCCCTGGAGAAGGGAATGCTATCCACTCTAGTATTCTTGCCTGGAGAATTCCATGGTCAGGGGAACTTGGTGGTCTATAGTCCATGGGTTGCAGAGAGTCAGCCACAACTGAGCGGCTAACACTTAGCACAGCAAGTATTTATGACTGTGTGCTTATTACCCACTCAACCTTGAACATCATATAAAAGAAGGGTATTTTTAAATATATGTACCAAACTTTAATTTTCATTTCACACTCAAAACTTCTGTACAAAAAGAGGCAAAGCAGGCAAAAAAATTACAATGACTTCAGCAAACAACATATGACAAGTTTTAAACAGCTTTGTGTATGCAACAGCCTTTATAGATGTAGTGGGAAAATTGGGTTCCAAAGTTTTTGTTTCTTTAAGACAAAATTCCAATGTGTATTATTAACATTTGCTACAAAAATTTGTAGCTGTCTGGGATACAAGATTGAATGAGAAGTCTCTGATGTCTACTGCACAGTTAGATCCCAAGACTGAGTAAGCTTCATTTTTCTTTTGAAGAAGCATGAAATTATTGTTACTTAAATGTGATGATGTATTAAAAACCTCAGTTTACCATTATATCTTAATACAATGGTGATGACTAGGAGCAAACACCGATGAAGCATGATATTAACTAATAGTTAAAGGATAGTATCCAGGAGTTTCTTTCTGGTTCTTAATTAAAACTCCAGCTCCAACGTGTCACCACAATTCAAAACATTGTCACTTTCTTTTTAAACTAATGCCTAGTGGCACATAAAAGGTTTCCGAGAACAAAATTATAATGCCAAAGTAGCAGTGCATCTAAGAAATGTAATTTTCACCTTGTCACTTGCCCAAAAATAAATATCTGAGTAATGGAGTACACTTTTATTGGAAAACTATGAGACCTCAAATATGAAATATAGCTAACATTGACATGGATACCGTGGCTAGCACTTTCCCCTGAACAGCTCATGGGTCCTGGACACACGTGCATGCAGCACACAAAAATGTGATTGTTCAAGGACACCTGAAGGACAGTCTGTTAAAAGAATCTGTCTCCCACTATAGCTCTGGAGTGGACTCAAGGCCACCACCTGTTAGTGATCACAGACATTCAGTTAACCTGTCCTGCTGCTAACCAGAGGCAATAGTTCAGGCCCTGGGCTTTTGAGAATCCATGTACTGGTGAATCTTGGCTTTGAAACAAGGTGGCCTGGCTAAATTGGGGCAGGCCGGCAGCTCCTCCCCCCATACGTTTAGTCCCACTTGTGCGAAAGTCAAATTAAAAATTATAAATGTGCTCAACCATATACTCTGCAAGTCCTTTCTCTGATATGGGCAGAAAATAGACCCCATGACAATAAATATTGAGTACTTCTACATTTCTAGTCTTGATAGCTGTTGCCCAAAGACAACATGTGGCTTCCAAGTATAAGAAGCTGAGTATCTAATGAATTTGTTCACCCAGTGTTACCCCAACTTCTGGCTTCCTCTAGGGTTTTAGAATCCCTAGGTTTGGAAAGGTCTTTGAAAGCCATTTAGTGCATTTCTGTTATGATGACAGAACCCTCATCCAACCAGCTGTACTTGTTCAGCTTGAAAAGCTCCAAGGAAAAGGCTTTTCCTCTCTTTGTTGACTGTCATTTAGATATAGACCAGGGAATCCATTCTGTCACTGAATTGATTTGTTAAAAATAAAACCTAAGTATGTCTCTTCTATTCTTAGAGGACTCAAGGGACTGCCACCTGGCTACCAAAATCCAGAAAGTAACGGTGTGACAGCTCATTCCTTGGGACAATGTCATCAAACCCTGATATACCCAAACCCAACTTCTGAGGATTATCATTCCCTGGGCAACTCTCTGCTTCCATCAGAAGTAGGCAAGCAATTATACAGGCCAGGTTGAAGGTTTATTTAAAAGTGTCCAATATCACCCTACAGTATGTATGCATAGGCCACGTGGTGAAAAGAAAAGGACATGGAATCAGGAATGAGGCATCCTGGGTTCTAGTCCTACAGAGGGGTGATGCTGTTTGACTTCATCCTCACTGGAGACCAGAATAGAAGATTTCCAAGATTCCACTCTAAACTCTGATCTGCAGACAGAATAACCCTTGTCATATCGCTAATCATCAAGGCAAGGTGGGGTGATGCTTACCAGATTCTATTTACAAAGGAAGGATGCTAGAGTCAGTCTTCTTACTGGCTCGTGGTCTTATAGGAGTATTGGAGGTTATCTATCTTATTTGCCCATTTTATAGACGGGGGAAGTGAGACACAGAGAATTTAAGTGAATTTTCCAAGTTCACTCTGAATCAACAAGTCTAGGATTTAATCCCAGTGCTCAGACCCGAGTTTATACATTGTAACAAGCTGGCAGTTAGGTCCTGGAGGAGCTGTTTTTTAAATACCAGATAATCAGAAAATAAAAAATGCCCTCTCTAAATTCCCCAAGCTTTCTGATAACTAGTTAAGTTCTAGCTAGATCTTTGCTGCCACATGAATGGTCCCCAGAGGCCATGGCTCTTCTATTAGGAGGAGTTGTGTGCCCAGCACTCCACAGACAACTGGAATATTAGCAACCTCACCCACAATTTTAGCCAGAGCTCCACTTCTCTGATCCTGGAGACAGAGGGTGAAGCAGAGAGATGACTGTCATTGTTGCTTGGATGCCCTTCTTCCCCACCTGTCCCCACTTCCACAACAGTCACCAGCCCAGCCACAAGAGCACATCTTTCTATTCTCCGTTCTCCTCCACAAACTGATGTAAACATGCTGATTTTTTTCCTCTTGAAAAATGAAAAGGGAACATTACAGGGTATAAATCAAAATAGGAAGAGAGAATGCTGATAAATAAAATAGCTGCAAATAGAAAAGTTGCATGGGTGCTGTGCCTTCTGAGGAAAGAGGTGGGTGTGCTGAATTCCAGACATTGGGGTTTGTATTTCCACTGGCTTTTTTCTTTTCTGGGATTCCCCCTCTCTCTCTGTTAGGATAACAGTTGTGTTTCTTGTAGCTGGGCTGACCCAGGAAACCAAACTCTTCGTGTTTCTCCAACTATACTTCCCAGAAAGATCACACATCTATAATTAAAACAGGACCACAAACTGTTGGGAAGTTCTGATTGTTACAGGCGTAAGGAACTCCAGAAGCAAAGATCAACGTCTCCAAATTCTGCCTTTTGGAGAAGGGGTTTCTGTTTTAGACATCGAAGGTAAGGCTCTCCAGTCAATTTATGATCTCTGGGTTGAGTCAGTCAGGATACAAATTAAGGTCCATATATTTCAGTGACAAGAAGGAAACGGTTATGTAAATACACAAGTATTAACATCAATCTGTATTAAATTATGTAAACATATACATCTTCTGAGGTCAGTTCAAAGATCCTCTTCACTGAGCAAGGCTTTACTGAAGCATTGCTCGAATCTGTTTGGAAGTCGATTCATCATTCAAGTGCTTTGTAGTGAACCTGGATAGAGAGAAAATGACGGCAGTCAGTGTGCAAACAGTGTGCAAACAGTGTGCTCTGAGAAAGCTTTGATCAGAGTTGTCAGCTCATCTTTGGCTTGGGAGGCACAGCTGATATTTAGAAATCAAACTTGGCATCCGTTCTTTATACAAACAGCCACACTTTAGTGCCCAGCTTAGTCTCAGATTTATATTCGATCTTTCCTTCCAAAGAAGTTTATATTTTGGTTATTAAACAAATAGATCTTCTACCTAATCAAATAATTACATGAAGGAGATACAAGCAATCTTGTTTTCCAGGGAGACAGATTTCACGTGCTTGAGTGCAGGCTCTTGGCCACCTAGGGCACACCTCCTGAGTCACTGATTGTACAAGGTTGGTTTGCATACGGCAACACTGTTTTTGTTTGGTTGCTAAGTCGTGTGTGACTCTTTTGCCACGCTATGGACTATAGCTCACAGGCTCCTCTGTCCATGGGATTCCCCAGGCAAGGATACTGGAATGGGTTGCCATTTCCTCCACCAGGGATCGAACCCACATCTCCTGCACTGGCAGGAGGATTCTTTACTACCCAGTCACCATGACATTATCCAACTCTCTTATTACTGTTTTCTCGGTTTGTGAGAGTGCTTATCCTCATTACCACCACAAGGAGGCATTAAGGCAGACCCATATAGGAAAGAAAAGTGGTGTGAAGTGTATCCTCGCATTTACTGGTCATGAAAAGGAAGGAAAGGAGAATTAACATGTAATAAAATCTTAACCATGTTCTAAGCAGTCTGTGGGAATTTTTATTTCACTCACACTCACACTAACTCTTTGCGGGACAGGTTATTACTTCCATTTTACAGATGAGCAAACTGAGATTTACAGATGTTAAATGACCCACTCCAGAAGACAAATGCAACAATGCATGATTTATGAACAATTTGTGGTTTCTGATGTGGATCCAGGTCTGGCTGCCTCAAAAGTCTTGTACCGTCTGACTTCATCACAGTGCCTAGAGGAGACACAAAATGCCAGGAACCCAATGGAACTTGCAGTCTACCACAGTGCCCTGGTCTCCAAGCCTTGCTTAACTGAATGACATTGGACTTCCCTGATGGTTCAGTGGTTAACCTTTCAATGCAAGGGGCGCAGGTTCAATCCCTGGTCAGGGAGCCAAGATTCCCACACACCTCGTGGCCAAAAAACCAAAACATAAAATGGAAGAATATTGTTATGAATTTAACAAAGACTTAAAATGGTCTGCATCAAAAAAAATCTTAAAAAAAAACTTAAAAAAAAAATCAGAAGCCAAAAGTTTTCTTAGTGAGTGTGGAAAGTCTGCTTTCTATGAAATGGGAATCAATGGAGAAAAACCTTGGTTTACCCACAGAATTTGAAAGACTCTTAGGTTAATGCTACATCTGTTCTGAAGAATGGTGACTTAGCAGCTGCACCAAAAAGGATCAGCCTCAGTGTATAATTTATTCATGTCATGTGCATCTGAGTTTCTCCCTTTATTAGATGGGGATAATAGATCTTACCATTCTGACTTGTGATGATTAAATGAGAGCATGAAACATACATGTTGTACATCATAGAGCATCATTGCTCCATTTCACTTATTGAACATTCACTACATGAATGGTATTGAGAGGAACAGAGGGAAATCAACAATGAGTAAGACAGCAGGGGCCATAAACTTTTCCAGATGGCAATCCAATTGGCACGATTCAACAAACTATATAGATGTGTAACAGCTAAACAAATAAGAATCCTGCCCCTGCAGTGGATTAAGTGCATGTGTCCTTGGGAAGAGCAGGTGCTTTAGCACGGCTCAGGAGCAGTGAGGAGCTGTCAGGAGCACTGGCCAGATACAAGGGCATCCAGACAGGGGAGCAAGGTTCTCAGTATTGGCAACTGCACAGATGCCACATGCAGAGACCTTCAGAACAAATCCACAAACCCAAAATGGGTGCCTGAGCCCCTTTCCTAGGGATTAAAATTCGTCTGGTCTGGGTTGGACCCAAGCATCAGTGTTGGCAAAAGCTATCCACCTAATTCTCATATGCAGCCTGGTCTGGGGACCAGGGGTGGAAGGGGAAGTGAGACCCAGGAGGCTGCTTCTCCTGACAAGTCCCCACCAACCACAAAGCAGTGTGTCCAGGATCTGGTCTTTGACCTGCAGGGTCACCCTGACCAGGGTTTAATCTTGGCTCAGCCATCTGCTGTGAGAACTTTTGCCAAGTAGTTGACTTCTCTAAATTTGTTTCTTCCATCTGTGAAAAGGGGATGATAAAAATGGGGCTGACCTCAACATGTGTTAACAGATGTAAGAGGTTAAGCTTGGTGTTTTTCGCCCTCTGACCCTAGCAGCATCTAAATTAGCAGTGGATCTGAAGGGTTGCCACCCCACAGGGCTGAAGCTCACCTGAGGGCATTCAGTAGCCCCTCCACACTGTCTGGGGCCTGTTCCTTCAAAACCTTTATGCAGCCTTTCATCTAGGAAGAGAAAGTACAAGATTTGGTTAATATCTTAGCAATTCTGCCCATCATAGTATCTGTCCATAACAATATCTGCCTGTAGTAATACCACTTTGTTTGTGTCCATAGAAACCAAACATTGAAATGACCAATAAAACTTCCTCCTCCATCAGGCCAGTGAGTTGCTTCTGTGGGTTTCTTGAAGCTTCTATGTCAGTTTTCATATTATACCACAATTGAATATCTTCTGTGTCCGGCGTTTGGGGACAAAGACTTGAGATTGATTTTCTTGTCTTGGACACCAGAGCCAAGAGCAGAGCTTCTCTAGACTGTGCTCAGGGGAGGCTGACCAAATGAACTGCAAACCTGATCATTTTACAACACCCTTCTGCCCAGGATGCATTTCCTCCTTTAGTTGTTTGACTGGTAATTTCTAAAAATTTTTTAGGACTCACTCAGCTGGAGCTCACCAACACCAGGAAGCCTCTTCTGATTTCATTACCTTCACCAGGTAAAAGTAACCACCACATATTTGTATCCCTGATAGTACACTGGCATTTCTCAGAGAACCTTAGAGATTTTAGTGCTCAGGTTAATTTTTCTCCCTCCCTAGGCCAGGAGAGGGCCAGTAAAGGACAACAGTTAGGAATATGAAGCACATGGAGGCAGAATGCCTGGGTTTCATCCATCCTTATTTATTTAGCATCTTCATAAACCTGGGTAAAGTTTCTTAGCTTTTTGTGTCCTTGCAATATAATTTATTCATCATTTGGGAAATACATGAAAGTAAATCTACATCTTAATAGATCACATTATATTACTCACATATGGGAATTTTTTTTGGCAAAGGAAGAATCCTTCTGGAAAGAATACAGTCAGTCTTTTTCAACTCACAGATATTCATGCACTGACTGGGTAAACAGTACTGAGGACCTCTCTTCCAATGGTCACTTAGAAAATGTTTTTGTAGGTTGAAAGCTTTTCCCCAAAGACTTGATAAAGCTTGTTGGATTGATGGGGGCAGCCAGAAGCACAGGGCTGAGAATCATTTGGGGGTATGTTTAGCCTCATCCAAAAAGAATGTCGTGCTCAATCAGAGATGCCTGTCACAGGTGCAGGATGGGGGCAAGCACAGGATGAAGAGATTCAGTCCCTCTCCCAAGAGAGCTCAGAGCCCAGTGGGAGAAGAGAGACAAACAGCTCCTTGTCATCCTTTGATATGCGTTCTTGTAAAAAGTGCCCAGGGAGAAATGGGGACACAGATTAGAAAAGAGGCAGAAGTATGGTGGATACTCTATGGGAATTTCTAGTTCGATCTCAGGCTGATAAAAGCCTGGGGTGTGAATAACAAGACACAGACAGAGATGCATTCGAGATCAGATTAACATGTTCCAGGCCTTGAGGCCTTGACCTGTGGAAAATACCCTTGATACGTGTTCAACAATCTAACAATGTGGTTAACACTGAAAGAGATCTGAGGAAGCAGAGCTGGAGACAGGAGGGCCAGTGGGAGCCCCTGGGAGTGAGGGTGTGAGTGGTGGTGTGAGGGAGGGCGTGAGTGAGCATGTGAGAGCGGCAGTAGGCACAGAGGGTCAGGGCGACATGAGAGGATGCGCTGAGGTCCAGGCCACAGGACTCGGTGTCTGAGGAGGTGTGACGGTGAAGAGCGAAGAAGACTGGTCCTAGGTTCTGCGGAAAAACCCCAGGTTTGGCTCTGACCCCGAGTTGAAAGGAGGTGAAATACCTGAGACAGGAGCCCAAGAGGAGGAGCAGGTCTGTGTGAAAGTGAGAACCTTTGATTTGAGGCCGCCATACCTCAGGTGTCCAGAGGAGGTGGGGGTCTGGGATTCTGGGTGAGGTGTGAGCTGGGGACCGGGTTTAAAGAGTGATTCTGTATTGGATCGCTCCATGCAGTTTTAAGGAAGTCAGTTGAAAATGCCACCTCACTCCAGCCTGCATCCCTCACACCCACGAACAGGATCTGTTCTCTAAATGATGACCAGCCCTCTGGGCCGCCATGACTCTGCTGGGATGAATCCTCTGCCCGGAGTACTCTTCCTTCTCTCTGTCCACTTGGTAAGATTCCCCAGATCACCTGAAACATCACCCTCTTTCTCTGCCTCTCTACAGAAGGAATTTCTCCCTCATCTGCGTGTCCAGAGCTCAGCACTTCCATTTTGGGCTCCAGAACACGTTCTCTGTAAGGGCAGGGGACAGGACCTAGTTCATCATGTGCTTCTTCATAGTTGATGCTGATACCCCGAGGGTTTATAAACCCCGTGCCTGTAACTGCTGAATTTGAAGCAGACTGGTATCTGGAAGGAGAGCCTTTATGTCATCAGAGAAAAATGGCCCACTATATAGTCTACATCCTGTGCTCTATAAACCTGAAACTTTCTTAGAGACATGGGTGAGCTTCAATACAAGCAAGCTGTTCTTAGTGAGACCGACATGAACAAACAGACTTCATCAGGACTGGGGAGGGTTAGAACTAACGTCATATGTTTACAGCCTCCACAGAAAGAGTCAGTGAATGACAAGCAAGGACGAGCTTTTTTTAAAGGTTAAGGCTACAAGACATAATGGTACTCAGTGTATTTTTAATTATTGACTCTCTGACAAGTTAACAAATGGCTGTGGTAAATGAGAACGTCCTATGAGTACTAGGTAATAAATTCAATCCATATTCAAATGATATTCATGGGTTATTAATGGAGCTATTTATGCTCAATCTATAGCATAAAAATGTTAAAGCCTCATGAAGAATACAGTAAAATATTTATTGGTATGGAAAAAACTCTGTAATATACTGTTATGCAAATTAAATATGTTTTAAATAACAATTATAGCAGGGTGCTAATCTGTTAAGTATTAATACATACACACAGACATCCAAACATCTATATAAAATGAAGGGACAAACATATGTGACATAGTGATGACACATGATGTCCATGGTGAGGTTACCACAGATATGTTTAATTTTCTGTATATTAAATTTCTTTTATTTTCCCCAAATTTTTATATAAATATTTATTTTCTTGAGAAATAAAAAGAATTATATTAAAAATAAGGAAGACTCTATGGAGAACTATGGCTAGCTATGCTAGGAAGCCAGAACCTCAAAATGAGTAAACTGAATTGCATTATGAACTGATAAATTTTCTTACACTCTTCAGACTCACGGCCCCTCTGGGCATCTGGACCTTCTGTCTGCACAGAACCAGAGCATCAGAGATGCTGCTGTCTATGCATGAATGAGCCTAGACTGTGCATGCCCTTACTTAGCTGTGTCAGAATAAGTTAGTACCAAAAGGTCCTATTCTGTACTTAAAAGGTTTAAAATTAATACAGGGATACACTGCTGGGTGCTGCTGCAGGCAAACACTGGGCTGAGAGGAGTGTCTTTATCTCAAAATCAACAGGAAATCACTTGCACACCACCATCATTTGTTTTCCAATCCTATTCATTCACTCAGCAAAAATTGTATGAGCACTATGCTCTATGGACCAAAGACACTGTTAGGCAAGGGAGCGGGCATCAGGTATATAGATCCTGGTCTCTGCTCTTGTCAACAAACTCAGAAGCTGTGTTTGTTGTTTAGTCGCCAAGTCACGTCCAACTCTTTGTGACCCCATGGGCTACAGCCCACCAGGCTCCTCTGCCCATGGGATTTCTCAGGCAAGAATACTGGAATGGGTTGCTATTTCCTTCTCCAGGGGATCTTCCCTACCCAGGGATCAACCCGTGTCTCCTGCACTGCAGGCAGATGCTTTTTTGTGGAGCCACCAGGGAAGCCCCAGAGTCTGTGAGGGAGTCAGAAAATCCAAAATGGCAGGCGCCCCGGGGCCGAGGAGAAGCAAGGCTCTGCTCCGTGCAGGCTGCGCGAGACGTGCTCCACGTGAGGGGACAAGCGAGGAGTGTCTTAAAGGAATCCCCCTACCAGAGAAGAGGGCAGGCGCTCTGGGCAGGGCTCAAGCATAGTCCAAGGACAAGAAAAGGCATGAGAATCAGGTAGTGCTCTCTGCCGGGCAATGCGACAGAAGTTGGAACGTTGTTTGGGATTTGACCATGGTGTCTTGTAATCCAGTTATCTCCTAATGCTTTTCACGTTGAGACACATATATACAAATAAATATGTATATGGCACGTGGAAAAGCTGAAGGGGCAGCTAGCAGCTAAGTGACTGTTCGCCCCTCAGCCCCTCTGCAGGCTGAGGGGATCAGCGTCTCCACCTCTCTTTCCTTCTGTGCCTTTGAGGCTGGATGTGTTTGTTGTATGCCCGTGAACAGGCCTGGACTTTTTGCCATGAGGAGAGAGGCCCTGATGGATTTGCAACAGGGAGAGCTCACTCATGGGCAGTTGGTGGGGGGTGGATGGAGGGGAGGGGGAGGGAGAGAGAGAAGCAAGGTCTGTTTGGCGACATTCACGAGCCCCTTGGGAAATCACCTATCATAACTGTTCTTACATCGATCTTGGATGTCTTGCAGAAAGCTCCCACGGGGTGCACGTGGTCGTAGAGGATGATGACCCCCACCATGACCCTCATGCAGAACATCAGCGTTTCTTCACTGGTAAACCTACTCCTGTATTCCCTGAAAGAGAGGAGAAATGGCAGAGGTGTTACTTCCGTGACAGAGTCCGTTTGTTTTGGCTCCACAACTGGCTAGTTTAGCCTCCTCCAATCCTCTCTTGAGAACAATCCTAGACTTGCAAGAACCAGGTTAATAAGCTCTTAAAGAAACTAGCGATGATAATTCTCCTTGAATCTATCCAACCAGTGTGAAAACAAGGTAAATTGGAGGGCAGTAAATTCTCTTCTCTTCTGCCCTCAGCGAGCCAGCTCATCACGTACATAACTCCCCCACCCATCATCATGAATATTTTATAGCAGGTCTCTCTGGCTGTCCTAGATTATAGAGAATAATGGCTTCATTATGGAGAAAACGAATCAAGCTCATTTCTATAGAGCAGCTACTGCGTCGCCAGTCAGGGTAACTTCCTTTGTTAAGATACAGGCTGCAGATTGAATTAGATTGGCAAAGATACCTAAAAGAGATTACATACCATTCATTGGGTTGAGAGTATTTGTGGAGCTTGAATTCTGTTCCCTTACCTTGACAGGGTCATTGATGATTCAGATAATTCAGGCCAATTCTAGAGGCTTTCTTAACATCAACTTCATTCTGACTTGGCTCCACAATAATGATGATTACTATTTCCATCTTGGAATAAATATTAACTTAAATATAAATGAAATATCTGAAAGGAATGCCATCTTACATTTGAACAGAGCATCACATTTTAGAAGGCACCCTTGACGCCTTTGGCACTCCCAAACTTTCTGCCTTGTAGATGGCATTATGGAGATCTCATCAGGTGAGGAAACCAAGGTCAGACCACTTGTCAGTGGGCACAGAAGGGGCTACAAAGTAAACAGAATAAGGGGAAACCTGACACTGGAGTGAAGATTTCCTCATTACCATACTGCCTTACCTCAACAACTCAAGCATTGTTTAAATCTAGCAACTAATTTAAGTACAAAGAAACTGCCACATGCCTGAGAGAGAGGTTTTCATTATCATTTTCACAATAGTCTTACCACTTCTACTCTTGGCTTTAAATATTCTCTCAAATCTTTTCTCCAGTATACTTATAACAATACCCAGTCATTTAACTCAATCCACCGTGTGATCTGCATACAACTTTTCCTGCATCTTTGAGTCAAGTTTTGATTCTGCCATCTAACAAGCCAAGCGATCTTTGGGAAGATGTCAGTTAATCAATTTCAGCCTTGTCTTCCTTAGCTTTAAGATGGGGATAACTACATCTATCGCCAGAATTCTTAATGAAATTAATTCAGGTAATATGTAAGGAAATGTTGACGTGCTAACCCAATGTTAGAAGTTGTCATCACCACCATCATCACTGTTAGAGATACGTGAATTTTTGACATAGATACACCTCTGATTTAACTTACGGAGTTTCCAGCATGACTTTACAAACGCTTGTCATCGTACTGAGGCAGTCTGTGGTGTTCTCTATTGGCAAGGTTTTGTTCTAAATGGGAGACACAAAGGGTGTTAGCCTGTTAGCGGCTTTTCTGGGCAACTGGGCAGAAGGCAATTTGTTGCTCAACATCACTTACTTCGGAGACAAAGTGCATGGTGGCATTGCTGAGGGTTTTCAGCATCGGCGTGGCTTCTGCATAGAACAGGGACATTCGATTGGCCATCTCATTGTTGACTTCATTCTCAATGTCTAGCTGATGAAAAGAAGATGAGAAGATGCGATTGATCAAGAGATGGTCAACATTTCAAATTGTGTTTTCTGGAAAATGAATCACAAAGGCTCTGTCTTCTCCCTGTGCCCCTCCTGATGTAGAAATTACAAGAGATCTGGAACCTGGGGCTGTCGACCCAGGAGATCCAGGGACTCACATGCATATTGTTGATGCGATTGCGACTGATGGTCCTTCTGTAGTAGCTGAAGTCATTCTGAATAGCTGGGTTCCTCATCTGAAGTTCAGAAAAGAGGAAAGAAGGTCATTTCTCAGCATCAGAGGGGGGTTATGCACCCAAAGTCCAGGCACTATATTTTGCACAGATACCAGGACTTCTCTTTGTTACCCAAGAATCAAAACAACTTTGGGTTAAAAATAGACTCAGAGCTTCATTATTTAAGAATACACCCTATTTTTACCCTAGGCTAGATTTTAGGGAAAGCACACTTGCTTCCAAAAAGGAACAGACACTTGAGATGTTTTCTCTGGTTGCATTTGGCAGATTTTGAATTTCCACAGACAAACCACCATCGTAAATCACTTTGACCACAAGGAGTGCGAATTCTTACCACATCACATGTCTCTTGAGGAAAGGAGCTACTTCCCTCGTCTTTTTTCCCCACCCCACAGCCCTGAAAGCACCTGGACATGCAGGTGCTCAGTATGAATCTGTTAAATTGTCCAAGCACACAAGGGCTAACCTTCAGCTCATCGAATCGAAGGGTGAAATGCAGAATTTCTGCAAATTCCTTGGCCAGGGCCTGTTCCCGCTCCAGGTGCTGGGTTGGTGTGTAGGGTGGACAGGTCAGAGACTCCAATAAACTCTGAAGAGCTTTTTCTAAAAATCAAAGGGATACATACATATTTGAGGTGGACCACAGAGATTTTTCAAAAAGCCCAATTTGCAGCCCCAGTTGACATTTTCAGAGATAACCTGTGTGAGCCTTTCCTCTCCACCTTTCCCTCCCAGGACAGTATGAAATGTGATGTATGTGGATAAGGAGGAAAAGGAACCCCCCTGCCCTCCATGCCTGAGAAGGCTGCCTCTACTGCAGAACTGACTCGTGGTCCCACAGCTCAGCTGGACTCTCCCATGTTCTGTTGTCCCAAATCCCAACACTGTAGAAAACCACAAATAGGATCATGTGCATGAGACAGCCATCTATGACCCAGGATGAGATGAGGTGGACCTGAATGCATGGGTTAAATTGCTTGCTTTGCAGGGAGAGACTTCCAGTCCATACCAGCCCTTCTCTGCAATGACTCTCTTAGCAAATCCCAGGAATATTTTTCTACAAACCTGCTGCCATATCTACCTCCATTACTATCCTGAAAACAGTTTCATTACTCTCACTTGTCTGTTTCTAAACCTTCCTTCCTGCTTTTTCTTCAATATATTTTTCTTGGCATCAAGTCACATTTTTATCAATCCTCTAGAGAAGAGGTAGGCAAACTATGGCCCACAGGCTAAATCTGGTCCACAATCACTTTTTTTTTGCAAATAAAGTTTTATTAAAACACAGCAATGCTTCATTAATATTTTCATTCTGTGCCACAATGGCAGGGCTGAGTGGCTGTAACAACGATAGGATAGCCCACAAGCCTAAAATATTTATTATCTGGCTCTTTACAAGGGTTTGCTAGTGCTGACTTTATCTCCCTAGAGGCCTTTTACAGTCTCTTTCTGAGGACATCCCTAGCATTTTCTATCTACAGAAACACACTGTCTTCTGAGGCAGCCCACTTGACCTTGGTGGATCTTCTTCCATCTGCTGAGCTGACACTTGGCTCCTTATGATTTCAGTTCAAGGGGTCTAGACACAAACTTTGAGGAAACTGAGAAGTCGATCCCTCTTCAACCTGAGAGTCTTCAGGAGCTCTTCTTGAAAAACTGGTTCAGTTCATTGAACTATTCCCTTGGAGTCTCAGTTTCAAGTTCTCTCAACATCATAGCTATTATTCCCCCAGGGTACTTCACTTTCTCTGTTTAATTCTTAAAATGTGGCACTCACTTACGGCAGAAGTAGAATAAAACATGACCACACACTTCCTAAAGGAAATCAACCCTGAATACTCATTGGAAGAACTGATGCTGAAGCTGAAGTTCCAATACTTTGGCCATCTGATGCAAAGAGCCGACTCTTTGGAAAAGACCCTGATACTGGGAAAGGTTGAAGGCAGGAGGAGAAGGGGATGACAGAGGATGAGATAGGTGAATGGCATCACCAACTCAATGGACATGAGTTTAAGCAAACTGCAGGAGACAGTGAAGGACAGGGAAGCCTTGTGTGCCGCAGTCCATGAGGTCGCAGAGACTTGGACATGACTGAGCGACTGAACAACAATAAAACCTCCTTCCTCATTCTAGACATATCATACGTTTTAACCAGTGAAACCTCAGATAGCTTTACTGTTGGGGGAGGGGTTATATCATATCGGTGGTCACATGGAGCCTACTGTCAACTAGACTTGATTTTACTCTGACCTCTGCAAAGCCATCCTGTACCTGCACAGAGTTGTGTTGTTTTTTTTCTAAGCTTAAGAACAGAACATTATGTTTGTCTTTCTTGTATTTTGCTATATTATTGGGTTGGCCAAAAAGCTCGTTTGGGTTTTTCTGTGCTGTCATCTGGAAAATCCAAATTAACTTTTTTTGGCCAACCAAATAAATTTAACACAGATTCCAGCCAACCAACTTCTTTTTGGGTTAGCAGGTAACATGGATTTTCCAACTTCTCTGTCCTTTGGAAATGTGATCAGACAGGGTAATACTGTTAAGAATAGAACTTAGCTGAGAACAAAACCAAAGGGAGACCCATTAGTAAAGATACTCGAAACATGCCAATAAATGCAGGGGAAAAAACTCTGAGGCACATTGTCAGCAATGGACATGACCGCTGTTTTTGTATCTGAGTGGCCTCTGATGATGCACAAGAGTGGTTGTGGGGCAGTTTCCAATCTCCTGAGCTTTTCCTGCTACTTTCTCAAACACCATCACAGAGTTTCACAAGAGGGACATGAAAAATCATAAATACATACTCACCTAGCCTGATGGAAAACTCATAAAATCTCTTCAGCCTCACGACCAAAGGACACACTGCATTCCAAGCTTTTTCCTGAAGCTGAATGTCATTGGGATTTTGGATGGCCTGCCAAAACATGATGGGATTGTCTGCTTAAAAAGAAGCGGTAGGCTCCACGTCAAAATGACTTAAGATTGAGAAAGAATTTGAGTTAAAAAAAAAAAAAAATTCCTGCTGTCTTTTGCTATTGTGTACTGCCTCAATCAGTTCATGGAAGTGTTTTCCAAGATGCTCAATTAGGATGGTGATTTTAGCACTTGGATATAATGCAAATGGCTCAACAATTAGACACCATGTCATTTGACTTGCTTCTTGTATCTTCAGTGCAAAAAAAAAAACAGCATGTCTAATTGGAAGCAATTCAGATCTCCTCCATGACCATTTGATTCTTCTAAAGTAGAGCTAGTGCTCATTATGAAGTACAGATTCTGTAGATGTTTTCCTTTCTCTATAGTATGTATTACATTCCTGACCATCTGAGATGGTACCTAAATTACCTAAATTAAATGGTGACCCTTAAGTAGAAAAATAACCTCTTAATAGGCTGCTACTTTCTTTGAAATGCTGTTTTGCCTGGGTTTCAGCAGTTTGAGGATTATGATGCTAGCGGCATTTTATGTTGTTTCTATGTCTTTTTTCTTTTTCTTTCAGAAAATGGTGATGGCAATGTGTGTGTGTGCTGATACTTCCACAAAACTAATTATTTCAAACAAAAGGAGTGTGAGGTGTCTTGCCTTGAAGGCATGACAAACTCTTAAAAGCCACACTGCCAATTTTTTTTTTGTTTTGTTTTGGTCACTGTTTTCTTTTTCCTGCACTTATTATTTTGATCTTACACGTCATTTCAGGATGACAGACGAGCAGGCTCCTTAAGGGAGGTTGTTTATGTCTCTTGATTGTGATAGTCATGAAACCTGCCAAAAATTATTACAAAATGTTGGAAAGGTCACATACACCCAGACCTCATGACTCATATTTCAGCTACCGTTCACAGATTTCATATGTATGTTTGTCGTACACAAAGCAACATATTGACAAATTATTGTTTAAATATGAGTCCCACAATTTCAAATGTATGTCAGAGGAGACAATGGCTTGCACTTTACATGGTGCACAGCACTATGTGCTCAGATCAGTGGACTCGAATAAAAGGGACCATTCATACATTTTTAAGGACACATTACCCTCCTTGTTCTTCCTGGTATGCTAAGAAAAACTAGGGCGATTACTTAATCTTGCTGTGTGTGTGCGTGTGTGGGTTTCCCTTCTCCACCAAGGGCGTTGTCAGCTTAGTGTTATTATTGGCATACGTCTCGGATCTCTGGCCCTGCGCCCTTGTACGCCTGCAGGTCTGCGAGGATGCTCTCGGAGTCCTGGAGCACGGCGCTGATCTGGTTCCATATTTCCCTCTCTCCTTCTGTGGGCTGGGCATCTAGGCAGACAGGAAACCAAGAGACACAGAGGCTTGTGTTTATAAACAGCCTGGGAAGAGGCTCGGCATTCAATTCTACCCACTAGACAATCCTATGTGACTCCTGCAGGCATGGTATTTCCTCTTTAACATAATAAGGTGCTAGGAAATGAAAACTAACAGAAGATCTGGCCATTACTCAGTTCAAAATAGTTACAAATAATTCACTACATCTAACAAAGCTTGTTGGAATCACTGCGCATGCGCAGTCGCTCAGTTGTATCTGATTCTTTGAGACCTCATGGATTGTAGCCCACCCGGCTCCTCTGTCCATTTGATTTCCCAGGCAAGCATACTGGAGTGGGTTGCCATTTCCTTCTCCAGGGGATCTTCCTGACCCAGAGATCAAGACCATGTCTCCTGCAGTGCAGGTGGATTCTTTACCACTGAGCCACCTAAGAAGTCCACGGAATCATTGTAGGCACCCCTTTATTTGTATAGATCACTTTTTTTTTTTTTTGGCCCATATACTATGTGTCACGTGGTACACTGGGTGATAGGAAGAATACACATTACCTTTTGGGATCCAATTCTAATATTTAATAGAAGCTATCATGACTGAAAGTCTGTGAATCTGAGTCTAGATGGGAAAGTAGTCCCCCTTATATTCCCATACTAAAAACCACTTAAGATTTTCTGTAATTAATCCTTCAGAGCTATGGCATAGATGTATCTTTCCAGAACACAATGATGTATAAAGCAATGGAGTTCCTTTTTGAACATGAGCTCAAGAAGTGCAGAGAGTCCATTTTAAAGACTCCTGTACTGTTCATCTTTGGTCTTAACCATCAAACTTATCCACAAAAATAAGTAATGCATTTAAACTTTAATACTGAAGAACAAATTCTAACAGTCACAGAGACATCTACTTAGTTCCTCAATGAATTCCGACTTGTTTACATTCCTGGAGCCAATGTATGTTCTTGCCTGCAGGAATATTTTGTGAGGGCTGGTGGGTGGAAGTTGAATGGTGGTAAAGATAGGGTCTTATTTATCTCACAATGCCTATAAAATAGGTTTCTTGCCTGGGCTAGTTAGGAAATTAATCTCCATCTAAAACAAAGGCATTGCTAATAAAGGAAGAGGACAGATGTCATCTCCTAAAATCTCTTTTCAAAAATCCAAGTCCTAAGGGACTGAGTTCTCCCAGCAGACTTCACTAATGAAAGGGTACCTGCATGCGTGCTCAGCACTTCAGTCATGTCCCACTCTTTGCAATTCTATGGACTGTAGCCCGCCAGGCTCCTCTGTCTATGGGATTCTCCAGGCAAGAAGCCTGGAGTAGGCTGCCATGCCCTCCTCCAGGGGAATCTTCCAAAGCAAGATTCAAACTGACGTCTCCTGAATTACAGGTTCACTTTCTTCCATAATTGGTTAGGCTTATTGCAAGTCCTAGGCTTTTCTGCTTTTCTCTGTCAGGAAACTGAATCACCTTTTCTTCCAGCTATTAATTACGCCCTAGGTGTTGACTGCACAGTCCCTCGCTTCTGGGCCAGGCTTCTGTAAGAGTCTAGAGGACTCAAATCACAAGTGGCATAAACTTCCGAGATAGAAAGTACCAGCTGGGAGAAGCCCTAATCTGTCTGTCTTGGTTTTCAAATGAGAAAAGGACCGCGTAACCCTAAGTGACATGTGGTCTTGGCCCATATCCCTAAGTTCATAATTCACCCCACTTTGATCCCCTAGCTAAAAGAACAGATAGGACTATAAGTGAGAATTTGATCCACAAGACTGTAAGACTCAGACCCTTATTTGTCTCATTTGACACTGTATCTCCAGGATCTAACACAGTGCCTGGCACACAGTAATGGCAGTAGAAAAATGGGCTAAATGATTGAAACATAGAGTCAAAGCTATGACTTTTCCAGTAGTCATGTATGGATGTGAGAGTTGGACTGTAAAGCAGGTTGAGTGTCAAAGAATTGAGGCTTTCAAATTGTGGTGTGGAGAAGACTCTTGAGAGCCCCTGGACTGCAAGAAGATCAAACCAGTTAATCTTAAAGAAAAATCAAACCTAAACGTTCATTGGAAGGACCGACACTAAAGCTAAAGCACCAATACTTCGGCTATTTGATGCAAAGATCCCAATGATGGGAAAGATTAAAGGCAAAAGTAGAGGGGGTGACAGAGAATGAGATGGTTAGATAGCATCACTGACTCAGTGGACATGACTTTGAGCAAATTCTGGAAGATAGTGAAGGACATGGAGGCCTGCTTGCTGCGGTCCACGGGGTCGCAAAGAATCAGACACAACTTAGCAACTGAACAGCAATTCATATTGTTTTGTGATGGTTTTCCTGCTCATCTTTGAATACCAAGCTATCTGAAGATAGGGCCTGGATGCTTGTCCTCAGGGATCCCATACACCCTACCCATTGGAGAAACTTACTAAACATGTCATGTCTGTCTCAATGGATAAATGATGAAATTGATCATATGACAGAGGACGTGAGTGTTGAGAAGTGGTGAAAAAAATGAAGCTCTTACTACCTCCAGATCCTCTCTCCGTCTTGTCTCCTGAAATGACTTTACCACTGTTGCATGTCTCACTATCACCGTGAAGATAGTATGCATTTACCTACAATCAGACTGGCTATTCACACTTTAGTTAATGTGTTTTTAAATCCTCCATCATTTATCTATGGCCTTAATGTTTCCTCAGTGTGTTTAACATATTAATAGAATATTTGATAAGTGCAAAACTGCATTAATGTTACTCTCCTAATTCTAAAGCTGTTATTTCACTTTCTGGAATAGTCCTTTGAGACTACACTTCTGGCATTCTCCAAACTGAAATTCAGTCGGTCACCATGCTTTTAAAATGTATTGTGTCTTCAGATGTCAAGGAGAGACATCTTGAAAAAGACTCAGAAGAATTAGTGATTGGAAAGGTTACTATTTAACCTATCAGCAACCTCCTAGAGCATTTGCTGAGTGAACAGAAACTCTGAATTAAGGCTTCTGTTTTTCTATTTTTAACACAAACATTGATCTTAAGTCAAAGGTACATACACACACTAATAATAATGATAATGATGGAAATGGGTCCCTGTTTCCAGTTGTAGCCAGTGAATTATTTAGTGACGTTTCTTCTAAGAATCACATTCTAAATTCCTAATCATCACCAGGTATTTCATCGAAATTGAGCAGAATAGTTACAGAAAGCTGGACTGTTCCTGTCTAACAATGAAGCTGTTAAAAGTGCCTGTGATTTACACAGGCAATTTCAGAAACCACACTTCTAGGAGCCCTGGAACAAGCCTCTCCAGGCCTTTCTCCAGGCAGTGATTTAAACCCCTATTCTAGCTGTTGTAGAAAGAATGAAAATGTATCATGTGCCCTGTGACCTTGAATACATACATTTATTGTCAAGAATTTGCTGAATTCCAAGTACCTAGAATTTTTTAATGGAAAAAGCACCATCTTATCAATTAAGAAAGTTCAACAGTATTCATTTTGTTTATAGGGGACCTATTTATTCTCCTTTGACTCAATTTCCCAGTGACAATGAATATTAACTGTCAGCATTTTAGAGTCACAGGGGTCAGGGGGAGGTTTCGTGCTGAAGGACTGTGATATTTACGGAGAGCAGAATTCTCGGCATTCCACTGTGCCGATGCAAAGCAAGGTGGCCACCAGCTTTGTTTGTCAGAAAGGAACATCTTCGATGAACATACCCCAGGGCACAGGCGGCATGGCTCAACCCTGAGCAAGGCTGTCAAATCAAAGAGTTCTTATCTTTGTAAATCAGCCAAGGATGCACTCTGTCTCCACAAGCCCCGGGAACACACACACCTACCCTTAAAGACCTATTCAAGATTGTGTGGAAAAGCTGACAGAGAATCAAACAAATTAACTGAAGAAAATGTGAATGGAAGACAATTTATTTGCAGATGTCTTTGGCTTTGAAGGAAGCCCTGGCATTTCATCAGTAGGATACAGCCCTATCTCTGCACCCACCAGCTGTTGTATAAACACCAAAGAGAGGTAGAGCAGGAAGGGTTTGCCAAACCATAAATTAAATCTATAGCTCTTCTTCTCCACCCACTTCCTCATTTCACCCTTCACCCCTTCAGGATAAACTAGGAAGCGTAATAACTATCTAATATTAACATTATGTGTGTGTGTGTGTGTGTGTGTGTGTTAGTCTTTCAGCCAGGTCAATGCTTTAAGACCTCGTGGACTGTAACCCACCAGGCTCCTCTGTCCGTGGGATTCTCCGGGTAAGAACACTGATGTGATGTGGGTTGCCATTCCTTCTCCAGGGGATTTTTCTGATCCAGGGATCAAACCTGGGTCTCCTGCACTGCAGGCAGATTCTTTACCATCTGAGCCACCAGGGAAGCCCTGATATGAACACTGGGGGATGTGAAAATGAAAACGATTTATAGCACGATACTAACTGCTTACAAGAAAACAATCTAAAATTGCAAAGGTCCGTCAGAAGATGTAAGCATGATGGGACTGACATATTTATTTGTACAGGAACATCAGTCATCCTATGCCAGAGCCCTTTGCCAAGGGACAGTCAGATGAGGGACTACAAAAAGCAGGGAGGTTTAAGACACTTGAAGGCTTGGTTATTTCATTCACATGCTGAGGCATCCCTGTGATGTCATGGGGGGAAAGAGAGAGCTCCAGGGATGTAATTTTTGAAGAACCAAATCCTATCATAAGTTTTCACTCACTAAATATGAGACCTCAGGGCAAGCCAATTAATCTCTTTTGGTCTCAGATGAATTCTTGGTAGAGGGAGGGGAGCTAGCAAGAGCCTCGTCTCCTCCCTATATGGTCCTGTGGGGGTCTGTGCCGTGTAGGATCATAAAGAGGATGTTGACAGTTGAAAAGCACTTAAAAAGCAAAAGTGCTAGAAACTGAAAGAATCTTTCTGAATGAATCCCTGCCTTGGCATAAACAAATTGCTTCCCAGGTCTGCTCCGTTCCTTTGCTTTTTGTTTGTTTTGGTTTCATTTGTAAAGTGACCAAAAACATCCTTTATTTTCCTCCTTTCCCTTTCCAAGATTATCTAGCCTCCTATGCACAACCGCAGCAGATGTGAGAGTCCCAGAGAGGGGGAGATGAAAGAAGAGATCAGTAGCAGTAGGAAGTATTCTGCATCCCCCAAAGCAATGCCAGCTGATTGCATAATCTAACATGCACCCACACCCTTGCTTTAAAGAATGGGAGACTGTAGTTGTTTCAAGTCAAAATATGCAGAGCCTTTCTGGAAGTACCATGGCTTGGGAGCTTTAGAATTTCCCTCTTGACTAACCCCATCACCACCATTATGGTTTTTGGCATTCCTATTATGCTCATAAAGGTGGATTTGTCTTATAAGAAAATCACTTTTTGGTTATTATAGCCTAAGAAACGTATATTCATCCCAGCCTAGAACCTGTACTTCTTTTGGCTAGTCCATCACTTTCTCTTTGTTTTAGCTATTACAGATTTCTTCTCTGCTACCTGTACTATTGTCTCTTCATTGTGCTTGCATCTGATCTCCCCAATAGTTACATACTCCTTGAAAAAGAGTCTGTGCTCTTCCAATGTTTCTATATTTATGTACTGTATGTCATTCCCCCTCATGACCCTCTGCCCACTAAGACCTGATCCCCACTTCTGCTGGTCCTGCCTGAAGCTAGGATACAGAAGATGCTCTGCAGATAGTTACTGAATTAGCATCAGTGAAGAAGCATAAGATGCCATCTAAATCTTTTCCACAGAGAAGTTCTTTAGGCTAAAGTGAAATAATACCAAAGAGACCTAGCTATGTCAGAAGGAATGGAGAGCACTGAAAAATATGTCAGTAATTATAAAAGATCTATTAAGATTACAAATATAAACACACAGAGACTATTTGAGAGTTTAAAGTTTAAAATAAAGACATTGCAATGAGTTTATAACATATGTACACAGGAGTAAAACATGTAACAATAGCAGAGAGTGAGCGGAAGGCTGGTGAATGGAAGTCACTGTGACAAGTTCCTTAAATTCTTCATGAAATAAACAATGCATTTTGAAGACAGATGGCAGTAAGTTAAAGATGTATATAATAATCTCTAAAGGAAGAACTGAGAAGCACAACTAAAAAGTCAGCAGAAAGGACACAAAAGAGCACTAAAAATTATTTGGTCTACTTAAAAGACAGAAAGACTCTAAAAAACAAAGAGGAAAAAAATAATGAATGGAAACAACACCAAGATACACAAATACAAACATTAATTAAATGCACCTACAATAATTAAAAGTAAATAGACTAGACATACCAATTAAAAGGTTGATATTTTCAGCTTGGATGAAAAGCTTGGGGCAACTACATATTGTTTATAAGAAACACGCTCTAAAGAAAGGCAGACAAAATAGGGAAATACACACTGCTTCAAATACTAAGGGTAAGGAAACTGTTATGGTCAAAATATGACATGATTAAAGGTAGATTTAACAAAAGATATGCCAGATTTCTATAAACTATAAAATATTTCTGAGTGAAATTAAAGAATGTTTTGATAAATGGAAAGACTATATGCATAGGTGGGACAAATTAATATTGCCTAGAAGTCAATTACCTCCAAACTGATTTATTGATTTACATAATTATAATCAGTATCCAAGCAAGATTTTTTGTGGATATAAAAGCTAGTTTTGAAGGATACATAAAATTATGTAGAAAAGTAAAGGTTCTAGAATAGTCAGAACATCTTGAGAAAGAACAAAGTTGAAGCACTTGCTTTTCCTGACTTCATAACTTATTAGTTGCTATGTTTTGGCATTAATTGGTGAAATGGATCAAGAAGCAATGAGAGAGCATAAAAGGTCCCTAAGTAGCCCCACACATATTATAAATAGTTAACAAATTTATGACAAGGACATTAAAGCAATGCTGCCTGTGTCAGAATAATTTTGTATCACATGAAAAAAGAAATAAATCCAATACCTCTTTCATAACATATGCAAAAACTTGCTAAGATTGATCATTGACTTAAATGTAAAGCTTAAAATTCTAAAGCGTTCCTAGGGAAATGTAGTTGAGTATGTTTATGACCATGGAATAAATATGATTTCTTAAAGAAGATACAGAATGCACTTACTGAAAAAGGAAGAAAATGATGAATCACACTTCATCAAAATATAACATTTCTGTTCATGGAAAGAAAATAGTCATGGGATGAAAAAACAATAAAAAGACGGTAAGTGACTATGTAGAAATACGAGCATAGCCTGTAGAACCCACTACAAAGGTCAAACAAATTTAAATCAGATCTACACAACTGGAGAACCTAAGGACAGATGTGTCTAATTTTGTGTTAAATTTTGACCCAGCTTATTATATCTATTTGACCCAGTTCAATTATATTCCATCACTGACTTCAAAAAGAATATTCAACACTCAAAGCAGAGGTGCCACAAGCATTTAAGCTGTTGTTACACGCTGTTCAGCCTGCCTTCCTCCCTTTACTGCTGACTTCCTCCTTAACTCTTTGCAATCCAACCTCTGTATTTAAAGCAATAAATCCTGGATCTGTTAGGCAGCTAACTGCCCAATGCATCATCCCCTTTTCAAGCCTTCTTGACCACTCTCAGCATCTGAATCTATTTACATTCCCTCCTTCTTGAAAGTCGGTGTCTTCTGGCTGTTCCATCTAGCCTGTTCTATTCTGTTCCTTCACATGGCCAGCATCTGTTATTTGGGCTCCTTCGGTCTCTTAGCTCAACACAAGCTGATGGCTGGGTCACCAAACTGGGTGCGGCCCAAGCCCTGGCATCAGAATCTTAATTAAGTTGCCCTGCTTCTCCCTCAACGTAGCCTCTCTCCTACTCAAGCTCCCTTTAAACACAAGCATGCCTGAAGTTCTCATCCACTTAGCTCTTATCTTCTGTAGTTTTCCTTCAGGGATTTCAACTATTCTCTTTGGAAAAGTCTTCTGAAAGGGAAGGTGTTAGTCGCTCAGTTGTGTCCCATCTTTGCGACCCCATGGACTATATGTAGCCCACCAGGCACCTCTGTCCATGGAACTCCCCAGGCAAGAATTCTGGAGTGGGTAGCTTTTCCCTTCTCCAGGGGACCTTCCCAATCCAGAGAATGAACCCAGGTCTTCTAGGTCTTTGGGAAAAAGTACACATTGTTTTAAGTCCATTCTAAATTCCACCTTTGCAAGAAAACTTCTCTAATGCCTCCTGAGGTCATCCATTCCTTGAAATTAGAAGTTTCTCCCTCTATTCTCAGGCTGCACCATGCCTCTTCTAAGCTCCTTATTTTATTTTGTCTTTGAACCGACTGCCTATATTGTCCTCCACACCAGCCTGGGGCTTCATTAGGCAATGGCTGCTCTTGTTTAGTTCTGTCTCCTGATGTCACCAGGCTTACACGGATGCTCATGACCATACTCAACATACTATTGCCATAATGAGCTGAAATCTACACACTCAAGGAAAAATCATGACCTCAGCCCATCTTCCCCACCCTTCCGGTCTGTCATCCTTCTTTCTTGAAAGCCAGCTTTAGGAAGTAAGATTTGAAGAATCAAGAAATGAAAACAATTTTTTTTTTTCATGAGACATCTGATCTCCCTCTCTAATTAGGCAGAAGATGATGGCTGTATTACTTCCTGGAAGCTGCCTATGATGAGCACTTAAGGGAATCAAAGCAAAGGGAGGAAGAAGGCCAAAGACATCTGTACTCCCACCTCAATTCCCCAATCATTCCCTGTGTGACCTCAGCCCAGTGACTCATCTTCTCAGACTCAGTGAAATAATGTTAATCTTCTCTTTGGTAGTAAGGGGGATATAAACAGGATTTTATACATGTCTGTAAATTTATAGTTTTATATTTTCCTTAATACTCTAGTTCTAGTACTAGTAATAGGTCACTAGACATGGAAATCCAGTCTACATTTCCTCTTCCTGAAGAAATTAGAGCATATCTGTAAATGGAGTTTTGATACTCTAAGTCATTATCAAAATTGAGAATATTGAAATGTTTTCTTCGGCCACCATGATCTTTCTTTAAATAATATATTAAGAAAATGGCCAAACTACAAGACTGAGTAGGTCAGAGTCCTTGGGTTGTAGGAGAGGAAGAGAGTCCCCTTTGCAATGTTGCTGGGGAAGGGGATGCCCTGAGATCTTGCCTCAAAATTCTGGTGCTTCAGAGAACACCAGCTGAAAACTACTGCTTTAAATTCCTGTAGATTTTACTTTTATCACTTTAAAGGGTTTTCATATTAGACTTGACAAAGAACTCAATATTATTCTTTGTGGAAGCATGGGAAGGTCAAAGTTCAAGAACAGCTACATAGGCAAATGGGGCCACTGAATTCTGGGTGACATTGTGGGAAGCGTGCACTCATGCATGTGGAGTTTAGATCTTCAAAAAAGTGAAGCATGAAACTCCCTTCACTGTTTATATGCCCCTGAAGTTGTGAGTGAACGCTGTTTTACCACTATTTTGGCCTTCGTGCATGCTGAATGAAACAGTGTAAAATACACATGACAAGAAGTGAAAAGGACCAATTAAACATGCAAGTAGTAAAATTGGGGTGTTGGAATAATGGTAGTTCATTCTACAACAATTTTAAAAATTATTAATAAATCTTCTTGTAATAACAAAGATATATATATTATAGAAGAGTAGCAAAAGTCACACCAGTTTTAAAAAAAAAATTCTTTTGGAAGTATCATATCAATCTGGCTCTTGCATTCCCAGGTGCCCTCCTTACTAAACTGAACCAAACCCAGCATAACTCAACCAAACCCAAACAAACCCAGCCAAAACCAACTAAATCCAACCAAATTCAACCAAGCCCAAACAAATCCAGCCAAAGCAAATTAAGTCCAGCCAAACCCAATCAAATCCCAGCAAACCCAACCAAGCCTAACCAAACCCAATCAAACTCAGCCAAACCCAGACAAGCTCAGCCAAACACAACCAAACCCAGCCAAACCCAGCTAAACTCAACCAAAACCAATCACACCCAATCAAATCCAGCCAAACTTAGCAAAATAACAAGAACAATAACAAACTGAGTTAAATCACAAGTGAGATTTCTTTAATTGAATATAATTTGCATTAAAAATTTTTTTCAGAATGTATGAGTTTGGGGAATACTTTTTCTTTTTAAGTAGGTATTTAGGCATAACAAAGATTTTAAAAAGATACCTCCAGAGAGCTTTCATAGTTTGGTTTGCTGTATCTTAGAAAGTTATTCTAGCATTTACTTAGAAAATCTCTGTTAGAAGGTTTAATATATATGCAAGGAAGTTTGAACTTATTTTTAATATGAATAAAATACTTGAAACTATAGTTTAAAGCAGATTAAGGTTTGCAACAGATGATGACTACTGGGACAAAGGACATTTAACTGTGCTTGGTATTGTGGAATTGCAATTCAAAGGAGGAGAACACAAGAATAAGTATAGACACATGAGATCAGTTGCTTAAAACGAATGTGTCACTCATTAATAAACATATTCAAACAATGAACAATATAAGAAAGAATCTCTGTATGTATTCAGTCATGATTCATAAGCTGTTTTTCCTAATTTAGTTTTTGATTTAAAAAAAATCTTTCAAATGAAAGCTGCATCTCAAAATTCTGAAACAGTTCTGTATTATCGAATAATATACAAAGAGCAGACAGATTACTCAAAACTACAAAATCTCTAAGTCTCATTTCTGCTATCTATCACTTTTTCTTTTACATCTAGTGATATTTGTTTTATATTAATCTGTGTAAATTACTATGTATACTATTTTTCTTTGGATTATGACATAATAATTCATGAAAATTATTAGGAAAATACATGATGATGATTGATGTTAGGCTTACAATAACTGATTGCTTCTAAAATCAAAGAAAAGCATGAGCATATTAAAAAGATGTTTTTTAAGTGAAACGAATCACTGGTCTAGGTTTGATGCAGGATGCAGGATGCTTGGGACTGATGCACAGGGATAATCCAGAGAGATGGTGTGGGGCGGGGGGGGGGGGCGGGGATTGGGAGTTCATGTACACTCGTGGCTGATTCATGTC